>JAQJVL010002381.1:0-101408 GCA_035578905.1 Stictocephala bisonia | reverse complement strand
GCCAAACTGGAAAGGAGGGTTCGGGGGAGAAAGAACTCTTCTAGAACAATCTAGACTGAACAGACAGGCCAACCTGACCGAAGCTGCTGGAACACGGAACGAAACGGAACTGGGCCAACGGCCACCAACTACGCAAAACGCAGGGCAAAACGAATCTCAGGCAGCCTGGCAGACAATGACGAAAAAAAAACGAAACTGTACCGGTCCAAGACCCGGTACAGTATATTCCTGGATAGGGGATTGACTTGGAATGTTCACATAGACCATGTCTGCTCAAAACTTTCCACAGGAATATATGTTTTGAGGTCCTTAGCCAAATACTTCCCAACTCAGGTGCTGATGACGGCATATTACGGCTTAATTTACCCCCACCTTACCTACGGCTTGGTATTGTGGGGAGCCAGCTCAAATGGCCAGTTTCTCAGAGCGTTCAAATTGCAAAAGCAAGCGATTCGCATAATTAATCGCTCTGTTGAAGTTCAGGGAATCTTGCAAGGAAGCATTCAAGGAGTTGCAACTGTTGACCCTGCCATGTCTCTACACTTTAGAGACAATGTGCTATGACCATCGGTCCGGACATACACACATACGAGGTAGGAATACCCACCGAACTGGGAGACACAGGACGGGGTTATGAGCACCTGCCCTCACAAGCAGGGGTTCGTTTCATCAATAAGTTGCCCAATTCAATAAAGAGTGCCCCGACGCCTAAGGCGTTAAAAACTCGTTTGAAAGGCTTTTTAGCGTCCCAAGCATTTTACAGTGTTGACGAGTTCATGGCACACGACTGGGTGACCGCATAAACAGAAGACTGACGTTCGGCGCTGAAAGTGGGTACATTGGCAGTACAAATGTGGTGTGAGTGGAAATTATGTATGTTCGAATGTGGTTTTGATGAGGTGTGATTGTTAAAATTTTAGAACTAATCTGACGATTGCTATACATTGTTATGTTCTGGCAATAAAAGATTTGATTTGAATCCTAACCAAACCTAACATAACATAACCAAACCTAATCTAACCTAAAATAACCTAACCAAACCTAACATAACCTAATCTAACCTAAAATAACCTAACCTATTAATACCCTACCTAGCCCTATCCTAACAGAACGTAACCCATTTTTTGTTTGAAACCTGTTTACATGTTGTAGTATGAATTCTTTCCTTGAAACTGCACCATCAAATAGTTTTATTACTAGTGGTCAGTCTAATGGTAGTTTTTTTACAAAATATAGGTGCTCTCACCATTCTTTGTAGTTTATGTGTTTTTCTTTTTCAAATTGTTACAATAGTTGAATCTTGCTATAATAATACATGAATTCTGAAGTTAATTTTATCAAAACAGGCTACTTTGTTTAGTACACAATGCAATGTGTAAATATATGTATATAGTAGTTTGATATGTAGATTAAGAAAGCGAAGGAAGAGCACTAAGGCTTCCCTTTATTTTTAATGTGTAAATATATGTATATAGTAGTTTGATATGTAGATTAAGAAAGCGAAGGAAGAGCACTAAGGCTTCCCTTTATTTTTACCGTATGTCAACTTTAAATTTATTGTGCTCTCCAGTTAACTACATGAATGAGGTACCGATTCCAAGTGATTTGACCAATTCTAGAACCTTTTTCCACAAATTCTTCTTTACATGTTCAGCCCCAAAGATTTTTGTTCTCTTGAGTTTCAGGCTTCATACTTCATATACGTAAGTCAATAAGTGTTTGGTAGTTACAAGAGCCTTCTCACAAAGCCTGGAACTGGTGTTTTTTTTCTTTGAATCTTAACTATTGCTAGACGTTTCCTTAAGTTCCCCTTTTCATCTATATAAGCAATTAAAAGCCTGATATCATTACGGTTCATGCCAGCGAGTGATCTGGTTACCGCAGTGTTGTGTCTGTTCACCAACGTTGGTATAGGCTTGGCAGTGAAACCAACATCTTTTTTGGTGTATTTCTCTCCACAAAATGAATTGATCACTTTTGGCAGTGGTAAATCCAATGCCTCATGTAGGTTCTGGCCCTACGAATAGAGCCATTGCTTCTTTCTTAGCCAGGAATTTGCCTCAGATGCCCTGAACATACCTAAATTTTTCTTTGTGTAGGGCACACAGAATTTGAAAACTTCTCAAGCATATCTTGAGGTAAATTGACAGGAATTTAAGGCTCTCAAAGAAGCTTAACTGTATAACATAATACAGATATGTTCATCACAGAACACTTGTTTTGCAAGCTCTTGTTTCATCAAAGATTTTAGCCTCATGTATCATGCTGCAGCTCCCTTATATTACCTGAAAGGCGAGTCCTGTAGACTCCATACACAGTTCCATCCTTCATAACTGAATTTTCTGTGTACCAGACAATACCTTCGGGTGGGGACGTTGTTGTTTTCTTTAGTCTCCAGTCTCTCTTGGATTAAAAAAAATTAATTCAGTCAGTAGAAATATGTTAAAATGAAATGAAAATCACTTATAATGAGGTGAAGTTGTGACTAGCAAGTCCCTTCTACCACTTAACCTGATAATACATACGAAAATAAATTTAACTAATATTAAAATATATACTTTACAAACTGTCATTTGATAATCATTGTCATTTGCTATTCTCAATCTTTTACAAACACTCCACTATTTAATTACTCACACTTACGCTAATTTATTCTGTAATGAAGTACACTCACTGCTCAGTGGTGCAATTCCATAACAAATTCAAACACAAAACACTATGATTCAGCACACTTCGCACAACAACCCCTACACCTCCTGCCACAGAACCTGCTGGCTCTGCAACAGACACACTTTGATCTCAGCCATGAAACTAGCTTGTTGATCAATCTTCCTGATTCTGTCAGTAAGATGATTCCACAATTGGCAGTAATAGACTTAAAATGATTTACTGTGTATATTGAAGTTTTGTGATTGGGAATACAAAGAAGAGAAGCATCCCTGTGTGTTTCCCGGGCACTAACATGAGGTAAACAAACTGAAGTTAACAGATAAGGATCTAGTGGACTTTGTTTGTGAGATAGAAGAGGAAGCATGTGCAACTTTCTGAGCTCCCTTATCTTCAATAAGGACATTTGTTCATTAAAAAGGGTAACCTCATGCTGTCTCCAAAGGATAAAGTTATGATAAACCTGATACAGTAATTTTAAGCTCGTTGAAGTTTCCTATTGAGCTTCCACGACATTTTATTAGTCACTTTGTCACAGTGATTAATGTTTGAGAGAACCAAAGTTTTCACCAGCAATATTTTTATGTTCAGTGGCAGAGTAAAACGCTTTTAACCTGTGTGTTCCAGCAAACACCTTGCCGCAAGTTATTGTTACTTGCTCAGACCAACCCAAGTTGTACTAGTCATGATAAGTCCCAAGTTTTTTCTCTTCCTTTGTATTCAAAATCATGATTATTAAGCATCATTTTAGGCATATTTTTAGTGTGAAGCCTATTAAAAAGTACCCTGAAACAAATTATTATAGGTTGAGTCTAATTCTCATTGAGCTGCAAACCATGTCAGAAGGCCCAGAAATTGATAGCCAGTATGTCGGAGTTCATTAGTGAAATGGATCTATCAACATCTTTAATTGAAAAGTGGAGGTTTATTTGTAAATTGTCACCATAGAGATGAAAGCTAGATTTATTAATGACCTCAGTTATCTTAGATCTTAGGGTTGATCTTAGACCTCAGTTATGTTGTTAATATAAAGGGAGAAGAGAAGGGGCCCAAGCTCTGAGCCCTGGAGCACTCCTCCAATTTGATTCAGTATTAACACACTGACAACGGTCAGACAAGTACAGTATGGACCTCACCCAGTCAACACATCTATATCTAGAACCCAACCATTCTTAGTTTGTTAAGAAGGAGGAAGTGGAAGACACAGTTGAAGGCTTTAGAAAAATCAAATAATGTCAAAACCGTTGATTTCCTACCATCCAAAAGATTGTACAGGGCACAACATATGTCATCTGTCATTTTCAGAAGTGCGGTTATTGCTGGAATCTGAATCTAGATTGAAAACTAGATAAGATGTTGTTAATTGTTAAAAATGAAGATAGCTGTTCATGGACATTCTTTACAGATATTTATATATTGCTGAGATGATGCTTGTATGTCTGAAATAGATGAAGTTTTGGGGGAAGAACATTTTTAGAGTGGGGGAATAATAGCAGTTTTTCATTGAGATGGGAAGGTAGTTTATTTAACAGATCTATTAAAAATTGCAGTGATTATTGAGAGTAACAGGCAGTATGTTCTACACAAACCTAATAGGAAGGTTGTCAGCTCCAGCAGCATTACTTGTCATATCTGCTCTACGTACACCAGCCTCTGAGATAAGTGAGAAAGAGAACTGTTGTTTGAGACGCATGTGAGGCAGATGCAATCTCTGCAGCTGTGATATCTAACCATTGGCTCCAAACTGGTCCACCGGTATATTCACAAAAAGTCATTAATAGTGCTGTGATCAATGATCTTAACCTTAGTGTTCAACAATGACCTTAGTTGTTCAATAACAGATTTGCCAAGTCCCAGCTTTTTGATTTCAGGCCATTATTTCTTAGAAGATTGATGACACCTAGAGAAGGATCGTATAATGTTTAGCTTTCGTATTTTAACCCACATTTATATTTTTTTTTAGTTGTTATAGGTTCAAAGAATGTTTGCAGACTCTTTCTTCTCATCACATTCTTGCTTTTCATCCCATGCTAGAAGTCATCAGTACAACTATAGTTTACGTTCAATCAACTTGCTCATAAAAGACTCATTTGCCTTTCTAATGGTAGTTTTTTTTAAAATTCTAACTTCTAAATGTACACGGTTGAGGTTATTCAAAATGGAATGGATATCTTTCGATTTAAACTGAAATGAAAATTTAAACTGCAAAATTGATATCTGTCATACTGTGAGTAGTAGATAAAACAATAAAAATAGTTTTATTTTAACCCTAATTTATTAGAAAATTAACAATCTTTATTTTAATTTTAAAATGGTTATTAACAGTGTTGAAATCTTTTAGTTTGAACTAGAACAAACTCAACGAGTTATTGTAGTATGCAGCATAGTTTAGGATAGGCTTTCAAAATATATGATTGGCACAAGAATAAAATAACATAGGTTATTTGTGCAGATCAAACAATTTTGAAAGGCCTTAACTGTAGAACAGGTTAGAGATTGAGTATTTCTTAGTCCAAAGAAATCTATGTGCAGAGATATGTTCAAGAAAGTGTGGCCAGAAGCATGTTTTACTTGGATATGTTGAGTGAATGCCTTATCACTCAACTAAAGCATGATATTAATAACTACATATTGGAGCTCTTCCGCATTGGCACATGATCTCAGAGGAGCAATTAGGCTACCACGTAGCTAGATCAGCTGTGCAACTGAGATCAAAGTGGTAGTAATGGGTTAGCCACTTCACATTCAGGATTTGACCCCATGCTACTTCATTTGTGGGGTTATGTTAAAGATCAAGTTTCTATTCCACTATTAACATTGAGTCTCTTTGAGAATCAAGGCGGAGCGTGACAAGAGCCATAGAGTGTTGATGTTAATATCCTGAATAGACTGTGATCAGAACTTAACTATCGAATGGATAGCTGATGTGTAATATGTGGAGTTCATAGTATGTTATATATTATATAACATTCTTAAAAAAAACTTGAAATGTCTTCTTTGTAATGTTAATACAGTAGAACCTCGATTATTCGGCTTCGCTTTATCTGGCAGTCCGTGTTATTCGGTTCGACAAGTAGAAACAGTAACAATTATTTACAAAATAAAATTACAATTAATTGGAAGCACCTTTCTGTTTTAAAACGCAAATGTCGTACATGAGTGTTTCGGATTTGCATTTTGCAAATTGCAGGCACTGGATTGACTAGTCACCCTCTGTGCATAATAATTTAATTATGCACCTGAAGATCTGAGCTGGCAATGTTGTTTACTTTTGTTCAGTGTGGCTGGTTGGAAGAGTTCATTTCGTGAGTAGGGGGAAGTGGATCAGTTCATTTTACGTACACACCTTCAGCATTTTCAGTCTGTTGTTTATTAGTGGAGTGAACATATATTCTCCTTTTTTAAGCAGTCTTTTATTATAAGTGAGTAAGTGTTTTTCAGCCATTATGAATGAAATAAAAAACTGGTTGTAAAAACACAGTTCCATTTTTAAATATCTTTCGTATTGTATTGTAAAGCAGCGTCAAAGTTTGTGATCATGATTAACATTGTTCATTTCATTACAATTGCTGCAGAGCGTGTTGTGTCACATGCAATTCTAGGCGTCCCGCTTACATGTGCTGTCTGTAATTAGTTACTGAACGTGTTTCTCCAATAAAACCAAGTTATATATGACTTATGTTGTATCCGGCTTTTATAATATCCGACTTGACACTTGCCATATTAGACCGGATAACCAAGGTTGTACTGTATTTTTTTTTTCTCTTGATGAAACCTGTTTTACAATGTTAATTAAAAAGTGCCTATTTATTTTTGAGTAACATTATTAAGCTGGCTATTCCTCTTCTTATATATTTATTACTAATTCCTATACGTTTACTTAATGTTATTATTATTAGGAGATAAAAAATTAATTTATCAGTTCACTTAAAAAACTATATGTTAAGGTTAAAGGCCTAACAAAACTGCAAATAATAATGGTTATCATGAAATTATTGTTGGTTAGTCAAAAGAGATATGCATGCAGATTGTAGAACAGTAGTTGAAGTTGAATTTGATTTGAGTTTGGACCATTTGCACTAATAAATGGCATAATATTAGGAAAACAAAAGTTGAAAATCATGTGCAGATCTATGGCAGTACTCATATAGAATCATGAGATCAGTTGATTACTCCTCTCACCGCCACGTTTAATCGTCAGGTACGTGTGACATGTGTTTGCTAATAGTCCACAGACCATTAAAGAGATGCTTGTATTTGCTAATAAGTCTACAGACCATTTAAAACGCTTGTATTTATTTAGCTTGATTTAAAATCAACTAAACAAATATAAAAACTTTTACATTAAAAACTTAAAAAATTCGTGCTGGACTCAGTAATGTAGAATTGATAATACTCATCTGGTCAATACAGTGAAACTTCTAACCATGTTCTTGTGTGTTAGGCTGTCCTAAGTCAGTTATCAGCCCTGAATGTTGTAGTCACAGAAATTTATATTAGTTACAAATATAATTAATTAACAAAAAATTTAAATAAATACTTATTGTTTCAGAATCAGCTGTCCAGGCACTGAGTAATCAAGTGACGAAAATAGCCTTTATGTGTGGAAAACAACCTTTCCCTACTAAAGAAGAAGTAGGTAACTTTCTACAAGATGTCCTGCCTTACTACAATGTTATGCGGGACTTATACCTTGTGTTGCCGGAAGAGGTGGGAGCTGAGGTATTTACGGCTACCACAAAAGCAGTGCTGAATGTAATGACGGCTTTGTTTAATATTGTTAACTCCCTCAAGGATTTAACTGAAAAAGGGTGAGTGAATCCCTAAGTTAAATACTTTGATTAAAATGTATTCATGTTCTATCATTGATTTTTAATGTTGTTAAAAGGAGTCAATATGGTGTATATTTTATGATTTAGTTAGTTTTTACAGAATAATTTTAATGTTAGTATAAAGCTAATAAATAGCTGAAAATAATCTAAATGTTTGGTGGTAATTTGGTATTCTTTTTTTTGTTTTTTGCGATGGTTTGTGAAAAATCAGTTTACACAAGCAATCTTGAAATTTATGCAGAAAAGCAACACGATGGCAAGTTTAAAAGTAGACAATTCAGCAAAATCCATTGTAGAACGCTTTGTTGAGCCTATATCTGGGAGCAGAAGAAATGTCACATTCGCAGAAACCCCCAAAATATCTAGATAAACCAGAACATTACTCGAACTTCTAATGAAATAAATTGTTACCCAAGCCAGGACAATACATTCAGATGATATGCTTAAATCTCTAACGCAAGATTATAAATAATGGTCTACAAGGTGTGGCAGGAAAACCGGACTGAGGCTGAAAATAAAATTTACTTACAAATATTTACAATTTGATGTTATCTCTTTCAATGTACTCCTCTCCTTGTTCTCTACACCGCTCCATGCGAGTTTTCCACTGGTTGTAGCACTGCTGGAGATCATTTTCTGTAAGCCCATTCATGACTTCCGTCACTTTTTCTTTTACTGCTTCAACAGTGTCAAATCTTGTTCCTTTCAATGCTGACTTGACTTTAGGAAACACAAGAAGGCACAGGGGGCCTTCAGGTGAGTAGGGTGGATGGTCTAACACAGGAATGTTGTGGTTTGCCAAAAACGTCTTTACTGACAAAGCGTTGTGAGCCGAGGCATTGTCCTGGTGGAGGATCCATGAATTGATTTCTTCAAATCATTCTGCATTCTTCGTACTCACTCACATCCCCTTTGGTACCAAATCAATGTGCACAATGCCATTAGCATCGGTTTTTGATGATGATGGTCTGCCAGTGTGTGCTCCATCACTTTTGTCTTCACGGCCATCTTTAAATCCTTTTAACCACTCAAACACTTGTGTTTGTGGTAAACAATCATCACCATACACTTGTTGTAACATTAAAAATGTGTCACTTGCAGATTTTCCAAGTTTTTAAATAAATCTAATGTTTATACGCTGTTCTTTCTGGAAACTCAAAATTTTTCCGACGCAGAGACAAAAGGTTATTATATGCCTATAACTGAATCTACAGGCGGAATGAGTACGGAAAAGAGACGAAACTCAAGCAGTAGGTGGAGGGGGAGTTACGATATTCAGCCTTATTGCATTCGTTCTATGTCTATGGCAATACTAATCCGGTATCTTTCTTGTGCTTCAAATCTTGTATAGTGCTAAACAAAACTCTTTGACACCCAAGTACAAAACTAAAAAAAATCAAACTAAAAAGATATGGTCACTTATCAATGACAAAATATCACTAAAAAATTGCAAAAATAAAATGAAGCCTACCTACCGTGAAAGTTGAAGATTTGATATCAAGACAATGTCAATTTATCATCAATCTATCAGACAAAAGCGAGGATTATTTGAAAGGGAGAACTGAAGAAATCTTATTTTTTTGAATATTTAATTTGAGACCATTATTTATGAACCACTGAGAAGCAGTTTCAAGACTTCTGTTGACTGACATGACAAGCTGCTTTTCCGAATCATGTGCCATATGAAGAGAATAGTCATTAACATACAGGACCATGTTTATATGTGGGAGTGACAATTTGTCATTTATATAAATGAGAAATAAAATTGGGCCAAGGCTTGAGCCTTGAGGACTCCACAAAAGATTGGTATCCTGCTTGATTCATAATCAGTACTGTGTGCAAGATATGAAACAACCTGTTTTCTATTTGTCATGTATGATATAAAAATATTACGAGCTACCCCACAAGCACTTCATAATTTTAAAATTTATTCAAAAGGATTGTGTGATCTACGGTATCAAATGCTTTCCTCAAGTCATAAAAAATGCCCACTGCATTGAGTGACCTGAAAATGTTATGTATGAAATTAAATACTTGTTATTTGTTGATCTACTCTTAAAAAAACCATGTTAGACTTGAGATAAAATATCATTTTGCTGGAGACATATCTACCAATTTTGCTGGAGACAATCTACCAATTTTAACATTGATAACACTCGTAATATTTTTGACAACTATTGTTAAGTGTAGAAAAGTTAATAAAAGACTTGAAGGATCTTAGAAAGTTTTGGAAGTATTGCTATAGGATGGTAATTTTGAATTTGAAGAGTGTTTCTAACAGGGATAATGTAACTAATTTTATAGATATCAGGATAAACCGCAGAGGTCATTGCTATATTTATTAAATAAGTGAAAACATGCTTTATGAAAGGGGACCACTTTTTCATAACAAAGCAGAGAATATCATCTATACCCACACCGTATCCCTCAAACCCCTAACTATATTCCCCACCTGCAGCACTGTAATCTCACTTATATACATGCTATTTAATGGTGAGATAATTGTTTTGTGGTTGTGTGTGTTGGTTATAGTTGTTGAACCCGGAGTATAAATGGCTTTGGAAAGTAAAAATTTAAAACTGACAGTATAATTTTATCAACTTTTTCAATTTAATTCCTTGGTATCTTTCTGGATGCTGACTTTTCTGGGAATCCCACAAAAATCATGTGCAAATGTTTGCGCTCATTTTTCATACCTTCTAACACCTCTTATCCATCTGTAGCCACAAGGCATTTCTCCATGTTTATTTTGCCCATGTCAAGTCAGTACTGAAACATGGACTCATTTCCTGGGAGCTCTCAAGTACGACACACTTTGATAAGAATATTTAAAATTCAGAAATTGTCCATTCGATCCTTATTTAGTAAATGCTTAACCATGGTAAACTGGTGGTAATGTAAAGTTAACCATGTCAGCCTCTATTCAAGAAATTAAAAATTTTGACTCTAGTTGGCGTAGTTTATTTTGAATCGTGCATATTTTAAAAATAATCAAAGCTGTTTTATTACAAATGGTTTCTATCACAGCTATCTCACTAGAAATTGCAATATGTTAGTAGTTGCAAGCCATCATACTGCAGCATTTAGGAAATGACTATATTTATACCTGTGTTGCCATGTTTAACAAACTTCAAAAACACATTCGAGAAGAAAGCAAGCCATTTTTTTAAATTTAAAGGAATATTTCACAAACAATGTTTTTATGTACATACTTTCATTGATAGCTTTTTAAGTCCATTAAAAGCCCACACAAAAAAATTTTACTACGAAAAATAAAAATAATAAAACACTTGTAGATATTTCATGTACACATTAAAACAAATGTACATGTTTAAAAAAAGAACAATTTAGTGATTAAGAATTTAAATTTGATAAGGCCAGTGGCCTTGAAATATCTATGAGTGTTTTATTATTTTTATTTTGCGTTATACAATTTGTGTGTGTGTGTGTGCGTGTGCGCGTGTGTGTGTGTGCGTGCGTGCGTGCATGCGCGTGTGTGTGTGGACTTTCAAAGGACTTAAAAAGGATTAAACAAAAGTTAAGCCTGCTTTCTTCTCCTTATTTATTTGTTTTACTTTGTTATACAATGCATTTACTTCATCAAATGACATTTTTCAATATTATTTTTATGAAAATATAAATATTTTATTTGTAATTTATAACAACAACATTCTTACAACAACAATATGTTTATTTATAGAAGATAAATCCTACTTACAGCAACATTACTTGTCCCTATTTCCCACAAAATACTCTTGTAGGCTGTAAAAAGTTTTTTAAGAGCTGTTCTTTAAATTTTTTTCTAAATTTGAAACTATTTGGTATTCTATGCCAGTTAACATTTAAAAAAAATTGTATTATTGAAGCTTAGAAAAATGACGTACCCTTTTCTTTAATAGATCCAAAGAGAGACTGTCATTGACTGGAACATTTTGGGATGCCTGTAATGCTGTTGGATCATTGCCTAAAAACAACCTCCTGGCCATGCTGAATCTCTTTGAAGAAGAAAGTGCTTTAGCTTCAGATGCATTGGACGAACTTAGTACTGTAAGTGTCAGAGTACTAAATCTATTTATTTGAGGGCTGTTTGAAAGAAGCAAGATATTTTTTACTGGTGTGCTATAGTAAATTTTTTAATAGTAATTGACTAGTTAAACAAAAATTAATGTCATCCGGTTGGGACCCCTATGTTTCATATGTACTTAACAATTGTCTATTAAAAAAAATTATAAAAATTACAATAAAAGTAGCGGTTTTTAAAAAAAATTAACAGTATATATATATATTTTTTTTTTATTTTAATACATGAGCATAATGTGTGGTGGCCTCTGTCTTGTCGTCAAAAGCCACCATACTTAATTCAGTTGAGATAGTGTACGTCTGTTACTTTTATTTTTCTGATTGCTAGTTAAAATAAGCTGTACACTAGAAAATCTTGCCACTTGTGAGGTATGTTTGTTGAAAATAAAATATATAAAAAATACAAATCACTTGACATTTATCGATGCATTTTTGGAGTAAATGGAAATGAATAAAGGTGCTTTAATATAAACATGGCCATGGGAATGTTCACAATTTTGGTCACATTAGTCAGGATTATAGAACTTTTAGAACGTTCTCAATAATTTAACGATGTTTAGTAATTAATTGCTGTGGAGAAGTTTAGCTATCAAACACTGTGGAGAACCAGGTCAATTTTTTTGGAGGGTCTTTTAAAGAGTCTGTCATCTGACTTTCTGATTTTGCTAATCAGCCTATAAACTATAACCGATACCACTGAGAGACTTGGTTCCAAGCACTGAAGACCTTTATAGCGCTTTAAACCTCATGCTGGTGAATACTTAACATTTCGGAAAACAAATTCCTAAACAAATAAAATTAAAAATTTGTATCATATTCAAATTGAACCGTGATATTTTTTATCGTATAACAGAAAATACTTCTTCATGACTTGGATGTGTAAAAAATTGCAAGGCAGTTTGTTTAAAGACAATGAGTAGATCATTATTGTTCAGAAAATTACTAAGTGTTATGAATGTAATAGCAATTAGTAAATATCGAATATAGGGTTCCACTTAATTTTTATTATTAGTCAATATTAACCCCAAAAACAAAAATTAATTTTGGCAGAAATACAGATTTTTGAAAAAAAATGAAAAAGAAAAAAATATTATACCAAAAATGATTTGGTAGTCTCTTGAAAATGTAGGATGACATCAAATTATTGACACAACAAATAATAACTGGGATATTAAACAAAAAAAGTGGGTTAGGCTAGGTTAGTATTTGTTGATTGTGAATATATATTGCTAATCTAACCTAATCTAACCAACCTAACCTACAACCTAATCTAACCTTACCTAACCTGACCACTGTTTATGTAGATGTGGGCACCCATACCCAACCTAAATCACATTCGGCGAACAAAATGAATCCTTGATTGGAATGTACGCTTATTTGTCTATTCCATAAACAGGAGACAGAAGTGATGTTAACAATTATAGGGGGATCTCTCTCTACTTCGTACCAGTACTGGAATAATGCTCTCACAATTTCTTTTGATTAAGCTCAGCATCATTTATAACTCAAAATTGGGAAAATTTAAAGTTGGTTTTAGATTAAACAGGTTTATTTATTTAAATACACATTAATTGACTAGTTAAAAAAAAATTAATGTCAATCGTTTGGGACCCCTATGTTTCATATGTATTTAAGAATTGTCTATTAAAAAAATTATAAAAATACAAAAAACAGTAGCTGTTCTGATAAATTTGACTTGGCGATATATGAGCATTTTCAAAATTATAAGTAATTTAAATAATGTATTTTTTATGATGAATGATAGAAATGATCCCTTTGAACACGTAACACTCGCTTGCACACATAATAAAACAATACCACTGAGGATGTACCATCACAGCATGGGTGAAACATCTGGTTATCTCGTAAATAGTGTAGTTAGCACCTTGACGCAGTTGTGACCGGAAAATATAGATTTTAGTTAAACTTAATAAAACCTCACATCCAAAGAACCATCGGCATCCATACTGGAGAGCTAAAAACATTAACTTAGAACGTAAATACGTAATCCTTTAAAATAGCTCAGTGTCCAACCGATTGTTACTTTTCCATTCAAGTCTGAAAAAGTGTTTGAGATAGCCGGTCAGTTCGGAAACTGGAATTCTAAAATATGTTTAAGTCCGAGTATTGTTAAGAAACATGTTGTTATCGATTGGGTTTAACCCTTTACACTCTGACGTCTGATGTATGGACATTTCAGTTTAGAGCAAAAACTCTGATGTCTGATATTTAGGACGTTCAAATTATACCTTTTGCTGGCTTTAAAAACTTCTTAAATGCGCTTAAATTATGATATAATAAATTTTGATGGTTATAGATTAGCGTAGTATTACTTTATAGTCTACTCTATCAAATGTTTTTTGTCAGTAGTAATTATTTTTCAACTGTTTTAGCGTAAAAATTACTGATACTGTCACATGTTTGCGTGGGAGCGTCAGTTGTTTAAATTATTCTTTGGATGTTTTGATTTTATTTTTAGGCGTATGTTGTTTGATGTGTTGTTTTTATGATTAATCAAGTTTCTATAACATTTCATTTATCAGCTGTGAAATTTTTTTTTATTTTACAACTTTTGACTTAATGACTTTTACTAATAAGAATTGTTTAAATAAATATATATTTGAATTTTTTAACATTTCCTTACTGATTCATCAGTTGGAGAAATGAAATAAATGTGACTGGTCGTTCAGAAACAAAGTTGATCAGAGTACATAATTATACTGTATATACAAGCTAAATTTCTAATTTATCAAAATTTAAACAATTGCTTACCATGGATTTATGAATTATGATTATGAAGGCTTGAAATGTTGTATACATTTTGTAATTATATAAGGAACATAATAATAACAATGGTTTATATCAGTTCATTGCAATTTTTTTACTTAAAAGTGCTCAAAGTTAACTTTTATAAACATTTTTAGGTATAACATTTAATAAAACAAAAAATTATACAAGTATTATTTTTCACTGTTATTTAAATGTAGAATGATATAAAAAATAAAATAAAACAAAATTCATTGTTCTAAGTTATAAAATGAAACCCTTATAAAATTGGCAAAATAGGCTGGAGTTTTTTGCTAGTACTTCTCTAATATAGACTGGAGTATTTGACACCGACCAACAATTTTTGTCTGGAGTGCAAAGGGTTAATAATTTAGAAAAGCTGTTGAAATGAAGACTTTGGGAGATATATTACTGCGTTGGTTGTTACTGATGACAATAGAAATAACACCAATCAGGTAAGATGTACTCTTAATATTTTTTTAAGTAGTCAAATAATTGTTTCACCATGAGACCTATTATTTATTTGTTTAACAGTTTTTGTTGACGATTGTGTTTTGTTAAGGATTGTGTTTTGTATTATCCAACAACACTCTAAAACAAATTTTACCAAGTTTCGTACAGTATTTTTCATTCTGTATCAACGAGTGCCTTCAAGAAGGTACCTATCCTGATAAATTAAAACTATCCCGAATATGTCTAATTTATAAAAACTGTTCTAAAGATCAACCAAAAGCCTACCGTCCGATTTCTACAATCCCAGTTATGTAAAAAAGTTTTGAAATAATAATCTGAGACCAAATTACTTTTCATTTAGAACAAAATATTTTTTTCAGATCTTCACAGATTGGCTATAGAAAAAATATGAATACATTCAACGCAATTGATAGATTAATTCGAGACATAATTACTGCCTTTCAAAACAAGTTTTTTGCTCTGGCCTCTTTCTGTGACCTGAGCTTTGATTGTGTTAATCATGCAGACATTCTAATGAAATTAAAATATTATGGTATTGATTATATCTAAATTTATTTCAAAGTTATCTTAAAAATCGTAGGCAGAAAGTGTGTATGGATGGGGTGTGGTCACAGGAGTGTGATATTATATAGGGAGGGTTCTTAAGGGCTCTATTTTGGGTCCCTTGCAATTTTTGATAGTAATAAATGATTTGCCAGCTTCAATGTATGCTAATACAACACTATGTAGGTGGCACCAGTTTTTTAATGTAGCAGATAATATTAATGAACTGTTGGAATTATCACAATTATCAATTCGTAATGCATCTGCATGGTTTAACTCCAACGGTTTCAAATTATATTATGATAAAACTAAAAAAAATCTGTTTAGTCTTAAATCTTTGGATAGTGAGGAATTAGAGTTTGATGATTCATGGGTCAGTTCCACCAAATTTTTTGGTGTTTTTGTTGATAATCGTCTTACATGGAGCCCACATATTGATTACATTACCTCACAAGAGTAATATATCTACTAAAAGTTTGCTTATTTCTGTACCACAACCTTATATAAGAACTTCATATTTTGCTTTTCTTCCAATCTGTTTTCAGATATGGATTTGTTATTTACGGTAACTGCAGTAGAATACAGGAAATTCTTATTTTACAGAAAAAGGTTTTGAGAATAATGGCTAAATCTAAGCCATTAGAGCATTGCAAACAAATTTTTAATGACTTGACATCTTGACATTAGTAAATTTATATATATTTGACTCTATAATGTACCTAATTAAAAATCAGGATCTTTCAGATTTCAACAGCATTTTACATTGGCATGGTACTAGAAATAAAAGTAATACCCAAATAAAACACCATAGATTGAATAACAGTTTGTCTTGTCATGTAGTTGTGTTGTTGAAAGTGTATAACAAACTTGTGAACATAATAAACAAATACACAGAGACAAAATTCAAAGCTAAATTATACCTATGGAAATCTGTTAATAATCCATTTTATACACTAAAAGAATTTTCATCAATGAACAAAATAATTTTATTTTAAAATTTTACAAAATCACCAATAAAAATTACTCTTTACTAGGCCTTTCACCAGCAGGCAACACACATTTATTTTTGGTTATAAACAACAACAAAAAATTTAATGCTGATGAAAGGGCTAGTAAAAAGTGATTTTTATTGGTGATTTTGTAAAATTTTAAAATAAAACGAAGCATACCAATATCAACTCCATCTAAAATTAAGAACAATATCATATTTTAAATTTATACTCTATCTTTTATATTAATAAATTTCTGAATACTTCTTCATTTTATTTTATGTAAACTTATTGTATCTTTTTGAGATAAGATAGTAAAGTATTATCGATCTTAGAGAAAAAAATAAATGTATTTATACAACAAAATAAATAAAATAACTCTAATAACTTGTTCAATTTAGAATGTATTATGACAAGATCTATTGTACAAAAATGTATTTAATGGTTAATAAACGTTCTTATTCTTACTGTGAAACTATTCCGTAAGTTTTTCAAGATGCTGAATAATTTCATCAGTCTGTATCAATTATCTTCCTTGTAAGGATGAGCTGGGGGTTCAGAGTTTCAACCTTATATGAGAATGAACATGGGCAAAATAAACATCTTAAGCCATAGTAAAAGACATTACACATAACCCATACATTCCTAAGTTCGTTCTAATTAAAATTTTGATTTGAAGTTTATTGTAAGCTTTAAAATAATAGCTTAATTTACCAGTACCACTGTACGTTTACGGCTAGTTGAGTGAGATAATGAAGCTGGTAAAAACTGGGACATCCTTTTTTAGCTTTATAAAGTCTGACACTGTGTTTTGCACTTTATGTATGTTTGATGAAAGTAAATGATTTCATTACTAGAATTTATAGTAGTTTGAGGTAAGAAAAAAATTAATCAGGCCTATTGTTAGACATACCATAAGGTGCTCGGACGGTAAGCATAACGTGAATATAGAAAAAGCACATAAGATAAACCAAATGTGTGTGCAGTACAATATGTTATTTCTACTTGTCTATGGTACATAGGGCCAGTAATGAGTAATTGTAGCCTTTTAATAGTCAATTACAATTTTTCATGTAATTTGATAATAAAGTGGATTTTTCATAGGAATATTATAAAAGCTTTAGAAATCTTGCTTGTGCTGATCTGGTTAACAAGACACCAGATAAATTCTGGATTATACAAGCTCTAAGGATGCAGAAAATCTAACTTTTGCAAAGTCATGTCGAACATATTTTTGAGATTGACTCTAATGATCAAGTTCCTGTGGAAAAAATAAGAGAGAACTAAATGTGAATGTATAGATTTGATGATGAAAAAAGTAAAGCAAATGAATTATTTATAAATATATGTCATTTTTTCTTATTTAACACTTTCAGTGCGGTCAGTCATTTCGGGAATGTCACTGGACTCCATTTGGACGTTACCGTACCCTATAGGGAACGCTAGTTGTTTGTTTCGTTTTACTTTCAGTATCAAATTAGCATCTGCCAGGGAAACTTTGTTTTTGTACATAGCGTGGTCAGTGCGATCTAAATATTTAAAATTTGTGTCAGTTTTATTTTGTTACTACTGCGTAGTAGTCTAATCATATAATTTAATTAGTGAAACATATACTTAGTATTATAGGTATGTATTTTTTTAAAATTATAAATAATGGCTGGACCTTAAAATAATTATTCGAGAACATTTTGAAAGAACAATACAATGTACAATCAAACTTCAGTCAAAGTGTAAATGACATGGATGAGAGCGAAATTAACATGGCTGAATTAGACGTTGATAACGATACCAAAAGTATCTATTTGGCATGGGACAGCTTTTCAGTATTTTAGTTAAACTCTTTTCATACAATTCTTTTTTAAAATAACATGTAAATAGTGCAGACTATTTAAATTTGTGTATTATGTGTTTTTTTTGTAACATTTTGAGGTGAGACATTTTCATAAAACCTGCTATACCCAAAATCACTTAGCACCTGAGGTAAGAATAACGATTATGCCTGCCACAGTGAAAGTGTTAGTAGTATTATAAAATGGAATAATTTTTAAAGACATCCCAGTTAAGGTTGAGTGGAAGAGAGGACTTAACCCTACTAAGCGCATACACGTGCACATGTTGACTTTGCTCTAAGCGCATATACGTGTAATAATTACAAAAATATTATTTTCGTAGTAATGTTTCTAATTTAATCCAGTAGTGCATTTGGGTTATGAGCGGTGACTCATGAGAGACACATTGTGCGACTCGCGACCTTTTGTTGGCCTGCCAATCACTACGAGGCTGGTTTTTGTCTGGCAGTGTACATTTCTGCTGCGCCACCCAACGCCACAAGCACATATACACGCAACTACTGTCGAGCCGAGAGGTTGTTATTGTCTGCCGCGTTACAGCTTTGAAACTGTCTATTTATTTGTTTTATCATTACTTTAATTTAATATATGTTAGTTATTTATTAGTTTTAAATGTCAGTATAAATAATCTGGCCGATTTAGATTTTGTGGATGCTACTAAATACATCGTAATCAAGTGCTATATGAATTTACATATTTTTTATTATATATGTTATGTGCATGTCCTGTCTTTATCAGTTTATGTACAAGTAAATGTACTCATTTATACAAATTTCATTGATAGTAATAATATTTTGTATTGATTCATACTGTATAAGTGATCTATGCCTGAGGTTTACTTTCAAATAAAAGTTTGCTTACTTACATATTCATTTATAAGAAAAAAAGGTAAAGTAAGCTAATAAAAGTTCCAAAATGTTATCATATCTTTTATTTTCCTGTACATAACAATAAAAAAATGAGCAACTAAAAAATTTAATTTTTATTTTTTACAATGAGACCCATCCCCCCCCACCAAAGCTGGTAAGCGTGCCAACCGGGGGATGGCTCAAAACAAGTCGAGCGATGGGATCACGGGTGGCAGTTGGAGGGTCAAAATAACACTCGGCAGCTGAGCAAAACTAATTTTTTATTAAGAAAACAAACTGGCAGGCAGAAGGCCACAACAAAAAAGGCAGAAGGCCACAATAAAAATAGGCATAAGGCCACAATATAAAATTTGCAATTAAATAAATAACAATAAACACAAAATTTAACAATATAACGACAAAAGCTACCAAAACACTTAACGCTACAAATACCAAAACTACCATTAACAAACTGTATGGGTGTATGGCCTATCTGCAGTTTTGGCCTGAGACACCCAAAACGTAAGACAAATTATTAAAGAAACAAATAAAAGTGAAAAGAAAATTTATAAAAATTTTGATAACCCCCATTAAGCCGGCAATTTGGCCCACATCCCTTGATTCCACCGAGGCCAGGGAGTAAGCCGGATTCCCTGGGCAGCTCCGAATAGAAGTTAACTAAAAGCACAATAATCCCCTTTTGGTGAGTTTAAAAATTAAACAATTTAAAAAAAATATAACACGGTACCGTTCTATTATCCCCGGACATCAATAATACAATTAACAACGAAAAAATAAATAACGATCACTAGGCCTAAACATAACAATAAATAACAACAAAACTTAACCATAGGGACCTAACAAAATATAAAATCCAAAAAATATAACAATAAAATAAACTAATTAAATAAATAACAATAAATATCAACGTTTTCTTCTTTTTTTTTCTTAAATTGTAATGTTTGAAATGTCCCCAATGGCTGTTTCTTCACTTTGTCCAAACAGTTTTAGGCCTAGGCACAAATATATCCACAAACTTTTTTTCTTCTTTTGTTTTTATATATTTTTTTTTTGTTTTTTTTATAAATCACCCCCAGCTCAGCCGCCGGGAAAAGATGGAAAGAACTGACCTGAGGACTGAAGACTTCTACCACCAAAGATGTAGGGCGGGTAGCGGGCAACTCCAGGCTCCAACATGGTCCTCAGGCCAGGCTAGCAGTGGAGAATATCGAAGTTTCCCCCGGACGGCAGGCTGAGGGCTGAAAGTCCCACTCAAGGACCCTGGAGTATTGGCGTCTTTAGCCTGACCTGCCCATTTCTGCAGACAGCACAAGACTAACGGCCGCAGAACCACCGAACAGCTCGAACAATCTAGAAGCCGGTCAACCGGACCGAAGCTGCTGGAACACGGAACGAACGAAACCGGGCCAACGGCTACCAAAGTAAGCGGATCGCCGGGCGTGAGCGAATCTCAGGCAGCCTGGCAGACAACGACGAAAAAACAACGTAATGTACCGGTCAAAGACCCGGTACAACAATCAATTATCACTTAGTGGAAAATAGGCATTCTATAAATGGTGCTCTAAGGGTTAATAGTCCTAATTCCGCCAAATAAAGTCAGTTTTCATCTCATTTCATTATTGTAGTTATATTGTATGAGTAAAATGAATTTATAGAGATCATAGAATAAAGTAATGATTGCAAGTAAACTAATAAAGCAAATTAATACACATTTATTCATTGCTGTTATACTATGATAGGCCTATTTGTTAGCTCTAATTTAAATATAATTTTACTAACCACGATTAAAATAAAACAACTTACTTTACTCCTGTCACAATTCAAATGAAACTATTGCACCATCTCTTACATTTAGCTCTATTAATATATGATACAATTATGACAAATAATAAGGTTAATGTTCCTGTGTCGTCTTAAGCTACAAAATTCAGTGTTTGACAACGTACAGTAGATGTGACCATGGAGTTCTTGCTCCTAAACCGATAGTTCAATAAACAGAATTTTGTAGCTGAAGACGACAAAGGTACGTTAACCTTATTATTTGTCATATATTCCTTTCAAAATGTCATTTATTAACATATACAAAGTAAGTCAAACTAGATAGTCACCTATCTACCTCTATCTATTGTGATATCTTTTAGATGAAACAATTTATCTACTTAATTTAAATTTGAATATCTATTTAGTAATAGTTTAATAAATACGTTACTAAAAGGAACAACAGACCATCACTTAGTTTCCATCTTCTTTTGATCATGCTTAAATGGGAGGGCATTATATTTTAATTACATGTTTTTTTACCAAAAATCCACTTTAGCGATTTTTTGAAAGTAGACTATAGTACGAGGGCTGTTTGGAAAGTAACCTTCGTTTACTCCCTATGTGGGAAGTAGAGGGGGTAGGGTCGCCATCTTGTGCTGGCGCGCACGCATTCCCGAACAACTTCTGCACTCATTAAATTTGACTCATACACAGCACAAAGTTCTCAATGAATTTCTGCTGCCGAATACTGTTTAGCTACGAAAAATCAAATGCCATAGCGCACTTCATACTTGGCGAAATTTTTTATTGCAGCACTCATTTTGACAAGCGACTGCAAACAAACTAGCGCTAGAACAACCCTGCAATCAAGCTGTAAAACTCTGCAAACAGTTAGAAAAATGCATCCGCTGTTTTAAATTTTTTGGGGGTAAAAAATTAAAGATGTTTTGTTTTCAGAATTTTCTGTTGGTTGCCAGTAAAAGCAAGAAGTCTGCCAAATTTAAAGTTTCTAGTTCATATAGAAGTGAGTTAGAATATGTATAAGTTCCTTAAACCTTTCAGGTGTAAAGATGTCATATGATGTCCCAATTGTCGTGATGGAGAGGAGTATTAGGGCTGAAAAAAGATATTGTAGAGAAGTAAAAAATAAAATTTTGAAAAAACTTTTCAACCTTGTTTATTACAATACATTATTTTATTATATTTCTTATTATTTGAAATTACAGTGATCGAGTAATTTTCTTAGTGTGGAACTCTTCAAAGCAGGGGTATATGCATAGTGGGATTCGACAATGGGAGCATTCATGGCAAGTGTCTCGAGGCTGTGTAGCTGACAAACAACTGAGAGAATGTGAGTGAAAAGAACGCCAAACGTTATATCAGCTTCATACCAGCTGATAACATCGTGTGGGAACCAAATCAGTTTAGTGATAGAAGACAAGTGAAGGTTACCACTAAAATAGGACTGCTAAAAGGTGTGCACATCTAAAGTTGTGTTTGGTTTTGACACGTCAGGTGGCGTTTTTACTCATTTTAGATAATATAATGCACTCCTGAAAGGGCTAAATCATGTTAAAATTTATATTTAATTATTAAATATTTTAGAAAATCATATTGTTGACAAAAAACCTCAACTTTAATAATGATTTTTTATGAGGAAACGGTTGTAGTATACAATAAGATGTTCATATAGCATAGAAGTATATAATCATTCTTGTAGAAAAAAAACGTTATTGTTAATTTAACGTCATTTGATGTGTTTTAATCAAAATATTGGTGTATAAAAAAATCAACTGTGATCATGGGTTAGCATTTTCATATCTGAATTTTTGAAGTTTTTATGGACTGAGAGGTGAAAAATTATATTTTGAAGCAGTATTGTGAAACGAAGTGGTCAGTGTAAATAGTGTGACACATTTTGATTCTCTTTTAAAAGGCAGAAAATATCTAAAAAAAAGTCAAGTGATTTTGACAAAAACCTCAATTTTACTTTCTCTCTCTACAATACTACTGTACGTGTATGGGTAGGAGGATGTGTCAGTACCACTGTACGTGTATGGTTAGGAGGATGTGTCATTACCACTGTACGTGTATGGTTAGGAGGATGGGTCATTACCACTGTATGTGTATGGGTAGGAGGATGGGTCAGTACCACTGTACATGTATGGTAGGAGGATGGGTCATTACCACTGTACGTGTATGGGTAAGAGGATGTGTCAATACAACTGTACGTGTGATGGTGGGTGGGTGGGTCAATACCATTGTACGTGCGGAGGTGGGTGGGTGGGTCAATACTACTTTACGTGTCATTGTCTGGTTTAAATTAAAATAAATTGAGTTAAAATAACAACGTTTTAATTAATTAAACATACAATTATGGAATTACAAGTTTTGTAATATTTAGTTTTGAATATTACTCTCTCTCTCTCTCACTCTCTCTCCCTCCCTCCCTCCCCTCTCTCTCTCTCTCTCTCTCTCTCTCTCTCTCTCTCTCTCTCTCTCTCTCTCTCTCTCTCTCTGTCTCGTGTAGGTTGTTGCTTCTCTCTCTCTCTCTCTCTCTCTCTCTCTCTCTCTCTCTCTCTCTCTCTCTCTCTCTCTCTCTCTCTCTCTCTCTCTCTCTCTCTCTCTCTCTCTCTCTCCCTATCCCCTCTCTCTCTCTCTCTCTCTCTCTCTCTCTCTCTCTCTCTCTCTCTCTCTCTCTCTCTCTCTCTCTCTCTCTCTCTCTCTCGTGTAGGGTGTTGCTTGCTGTTATAGTATTGTTACAGTTTGTATTTAAGTTTTGGAGACAATCATTTTGATAGTGAGGAAGAGGAGAACGTATTCGACCACCTATCTACCTCTACGCCAGACTCTTGGCAATTTCGTAGAGGGCGGGGGTTTGAATAGGTGAGACTTCTAAAATGAGGATTTTTAGTACGAGGAAGAGGAGGATCAAGATTTTGAAGAAAGTTTAATGTGGAGTCCGCCACCACTACCACTACCTTCAAAACTTAATAAAAGGGAGGAAGAGGAGGAAGATTTATATAGATAGGTAGGGTGTTATTTATTTTTTACTCATAACTGTCTGTTTATGTTTCTTTTCCATCCTATCCAAGATCTATCAACATTCATATATCCTTTCTTTGACTGTTTATTCCAATTTTCTGCATAATTTTGCAATATTCTCTCGGTGTTCCAGCATATTTTTTGTAACAACTATTTTATTCAATTTAAACTTTTATTAGTAACATATATTATATACACTAAAGTGATTGATGTCCAACTTAATAGAGTCATGAGAGCTATTAGTGGCACTCTCATGGAACTCTACTCCCTTGGCTCCTGGTGCTGTGCAATAGAGCTCTACCAGAGATTAGACGTCAGGAGGCTTTACTAAAAGAATTCAATAAGATCTTCAGTGCCCTGCACCTCTACACAGGATCTCCCACGTCAGAACGGTGGCTTGCACCTCTACACAGGATCTCCCACGTCAGAACGGTGGCTTGCACCTCTACACAGGATCTCCCACGTCAGAACGGTGGCTTGCACCTCTACACAGGATCTCACACGTCAGAACGGTGGCTTGCACCTCTACACAGGATCTCCCACGTCAGAACGGTGGCTTGCACCTCTACACAGGATCTCCCACGTCAGAACGGTGGCTTGCACCTCTACACAGGATCTCCCACGTCAGAATGGTGGCTTGCACCTCTACACAGGATCTCCCACGTCAGAACGGTGGCTTAAAATTTTGAAACCCACCTTTATGTACTGCTTTCCAGTTGAGCAGATCAATATTAGCAGTTCTCACCCAATACTAGCTGGGTTATAGTGAAATAGTTATGATGGAGAAAATAAGTTGTTGAATTGGTTCCAAACTGGAGTGGGCAGTTGCAAGAAATACAAATGGGGATTGACACTACTGTGATTGCAGGCAGTCTATCCAAACAATGGATCACATAATTACAGAGTGCCCTCTGCGCTCTTTTACGGAGGGATGTACAAAATAAGTTTAATCTCATTTCTTCTGTCTTCACTCTGATTCTCTGTATTCTCTGAAACAGGTAAATATGTTTGTTTAGTTATTAAAGGCTATATTTAAAATTATTTTCGTAGCTAATTTCGTGTTGGTAGAAATACAAAACATGTGAACGTCACATATATACTTTAGTGTGTGGAAGCCATAGATAGCTTGGTGATTTTAGATGGTATATTGTAAGTGTCTTCACATTCACTGGGTTTAAGATGAAAAAAACTTATTACAGAACGCCACATACAGCAAGATGTAAGTTATTTGTTTCTTTTACGAGATCAAATAATTATTCAACAACCAGAAAGTAAGTACTGTAAGAGTCAACTCCTCATATAAGGACTAATATGTACTGATTGTTAATTTCGATTGTCATTATACAGTGTTGGCCTAAACGGCAACGGTTACTCACGCACAAATGCAAATAACCAATGTGACGCTGGAATAGTTTGGAAACTCCACCAAAATTAAACAGAGTTAATCTTCATATTGACTCGAACCCATCTGAAACCAAACCCAATCCTTATTTAGTTACTGAGACCCATCCCCCCCCACCAAAGCTGGGAAGCGTGCCAACCGGGGGATGGCTCAAAACAAGTCGAGCGATGGGATCACGGGCGGCAGTTGGAGGGTCAAAATAACACTCGGCAGCTGAGCAAAACTAATTTTATTATCAAGCAAGCAAAATTTAAATAAAGCAAAAACGGCAGAGGGCCACAACATAAAAGGCAGAAGGCCACAATATAAAAGGCAGAAGGCCACAATATAAATTTGCAATTAAATAAATAACAACACACTAAAATTACCAAGATACTACACAATAATAACAAACGCTATAAATACCACAAACTCTACAAATACCAAAATTTAACAATTAATCAACTGTATGGCCTATCTGCAGTTTAGCCTGAGACACCCCAAAACGTAAGAAAAATATTAAGCCCCAAATAAAAGTGAAAATTTAGAAAACTTTTGGATCACAACACTTTAACCCGGCAATTTAGCCCACACATCCCTTGATTCCACCGGGCCAGGGAGTAAGCCGGAATCCCTGGGCGGCTCCGAATTAAAAATTAAATCAAAGCACAATAATCCCCTTTTGGTGAAAGTTTAAAAATTAAATAATTTAAAAGAAAATATAACACGGTGCCGTTCGAGTAAAAATTCACTTCAAAACCCCCTAATACACTTAACAAAAAATATAAATAACAATCACTAGGCCTAAACATATAAATAAATAACAACACAATTTAACAATAGGGACCTAACAAATATAAACTCTAAAATATCTAACAACAAAATAAACTAATTAAACTAAATAACAAGAAATATAAATAAATATTAACATCCCAAAAAGTTCCTTTTGTTTGTCTTTTTTTTTTTTTTCCTTTAAATAAAAAAAATACATATATAGGTCCCCATGGCTGTGTTGCCCACTTTGTCCCATCCGTTTTAGGCCTAGGCACAAATTAAACAGTTCCACAAACTTTTTTTCTTCTTTTATATTTCCTGTATTTCACTGTTTTTCTTGGTTTATTTTTTTTTTTTTTTATGTAAAAATTTCAACAGCCCCCAGCTCAGCCGCCGGGAAACAAAAACATGGAAAACACTGACCTGAGGACAGGAGACTTATACCACAAAGATGTAGAGCGGGTAGCGGCGCCTCCAGGCTCCAACATGGTCCTCAGGCCAGGCTAGCAGTTTGGATGGTAGAACTCCCCAGACGGCAGGCCGAGGGTGAAACGTCCTACTCAAGGACCCTGGACTGCAACCAGACCACAGCACATTAAAAGCAGTACAGCCAACCCCCAAAATACTATACCTAACCCCTAATACATGACATGGCAAAACAAAACAGGAACAGACAAAATTGTACAGGATTGGAGCACCCTAGAAACTAAAGGCTCGGTAGGCTGAGGGTTTAGTTCGTCTTGGACCCTGGAGTTTTAGTTTGTCTAGCCACTCATCGTCAAGTTGATCGGCAGCAGAGACTGAACAGACAGGACCACCTGACCGAGGCTGGAACCAGGAACGAAACGGATCGAAACCAACGGCCACCAACTACGCGAAACGCAAGGCAAAAGCGAATCTCAGGCAGCCTGGCAGACAACGACGAAAAAAACGAAACTGTACCGGTCCAAGACCCGGTACATTACTCACCAAATGGGCCACAATTAAATTTTTATGAACATTTCAATTACGGTGAAGCCATCAGAACTGAACAGGTTGGTCAGACTTTAAATTGAATTAATTTTGGTTTTAGCAACATTTTAAAATAACAACAATGTTTATTGTAAGGTATAAGGCTTAATAAGCTAATAAACAAGGAATTTTTACATGAGGACATTTTTGGTGATAAACTAAATATTAATTAATGAGCTATTTACAATTCACGGAATAAGCCAAGGGAAGCCGGACATAAAAGACACAAATCGCTCAACCGCCACAGACAACATTAGCGCTGGATACCCATAGAGAAACATGAAAAACAACATTTTCGACTGGCATAAGATTTGATTTATGGGTATACATAGCACAAATTATTGTAATAAGTACAAAATATAATGATTAATTTAGGTAAAAGTGGTTAGCAAAATAGATCAACATAGCATTTCGTGCATTTTGAACTTAGAGTAAAATTGTATTGTGTAATGCTCACTTGTTTTGTATATTTATCTGTGATGGTTTTGACTACACTGCCATAAAATTATATATATGAAGATAAATTTAAAAAGGCAAGCTAGGCTTATTTTAATATATTCCTAGTTGTAGTCTTATTATTTTTACAAACATTCATTAGCACCTGGCTGTGGTACTGGTCAAAAAATGGCTGGTAGTAGGTTGAAGTAGCTTGAAATGAAATGAAATGAAAAACGACTTTATTTTTAAAGCGAGGTTAGGACTGGACAGTCCTATATCTACACAAAATAATACAAATCTTCAAAAACACAAACATCCATCACTCATACATATCACCCGCAAACCATGACCACCAAACGCACCCGCCCGCTCCGTCTACAGGTCCCGCAAAAATAGGTTCCTTAGCTCCGCCCCGAAGCGAGGGCCCTCACCTATACTTTTGATATTGTCAGGAAGCATATTCCATAATCAGCACTCGGATACAGTGAAAGATCTATTGTACAGGGCAGTGCGATGAATTGGGACTGATAGTAAAAGGGCTCCCTGACGAGTATTTCTAATGCTTATTTCAGAAATGAACTTGAAACGCTCGGACAGATAGCTTGGAGTTCTGTAATTTAAAACTTTATGAAGAAGAGAAAGTACGTGATAATCTCGAAGCTGTTTCAACTTCATGTTTAGCTTGACTGTGTTTAGAGGTGAATTAATCTTTTGATAAGTTTTGACTGTCGTTGTTTTGTTAACTAGAATGTTTAAGTTGAGCTAGCCACGATTACTGGAAACAGTGGCTAGTAATTCCTTTATAATTTATGTAAAATGTTTTTATATATTTTTTGAGGAATAAATAAAGTTTATTATTTATTATTATTTGTTTTTTTCCTACTGAATTATTTTAAGAGGTAAATTAAGAAAAAGACTTCTATTTAAAAGACTAGAGTTGAATATTTTTTATATATAAATAAGTTATAATTTTATATAAGAATTGTAACTTTTCTGACATGCATTCATCTGTTTTTGTCTTCTCATTTTTATGTCTCTTTATCCCATTAAATAATACCAGACTTACTACAATTCTATTTAAGAAATTAATTTTTTTTCTTTGTAAAATTGTTAGCTAAAGTCACTTATCACGTTTTTTATTACTTTCATTTTTCAATAGCTGAAAATCGATAACCAAAAATACATTGACATGTCTTCTTGCCACTTTCTATATAAACTGTTCAGACCTAGAAGGCACTCCCTGCACAGTACGATAGGAAGGAGCAA
This sequence comes from Stictocephala bisonia, assembly GCA_035578905.1. NCBI lineage: Eukaryota > Metazoa > Arthropoda > Insecta > Hemiptera > Membracidae > Stictocephala > Stictocephala bisonia. The sequence goes on along the minus strand of JAQJVL010002381.1, from coordinate 72,641 downwards.
AATAATGCCAAAATTTAGAAAGTGATGGATTATGCTTCAATGATGAACTGTAGTATTTATCCGATATTTAAGTTTTAAGGTACATGTAGAATTGGATCTGAGAGTGCATTGGAATTCAAAACCAAAAGAATAACATTTTTATATAATATTGAGAATATTGTAAAAAACTAACCTAATTTATTATTTATTCATAAACAAACTAAATAAATGTTACCAGATAGCTAGCACAAACTTACTCCTTTTCCCATAACTATCTACTGTACAGAACCGTATTATCAATGTTTACATTTCTTTTATAATTCACAATAATTAATTTTATTTATTCATAAAAACGGAACAGTTAATCAATCATCCAACCAACGCTAAAAATCTCACTATTAAACTATATAATAATATATGAAAATTTGCTTCAAGTCACATGGTAATGTTGAATATGAATATATTGTCAAATTTAATTAAATTTAAAGGACGTAAAAAACACTTCTAAATAAAAACAGATGTTCAATTAATTACATTTACAAGGAATTTATAGGCAAAACATTTATTTTATTTAAATAAAAGTATGGAAAAAATAATGTTCAAAAACAGCTACTCAATTAATCACATAGCCAGCAGATTTTATGTAAAAAACCTACAACAACTTGAGTTGTGGCTTCCGGCCTTAAGCATCCAACCCCAACTTAGTGGGCTGGTAATAACTTAATTTGCATCTTACAGTAAAATTTAGTCAAACTCGTTAGAATAAAGCTGGAAATAATTTCATTTTTTAATGGTTTTGCCCATACAAAAAAAGTTGTAACTCAAAAACTATAAAGTTAGGGATATGCGATTGTTACTAAAATGTTTTAAATTGTAATTCACATCTTTCTAAAAGTGTAATCAAAATCATTAGAGCCGTTTTTGAGGAAATTCCATTTTTTGTATGTTGTTTGCCCATAAGAAAAAAACTAAAATTTCAAAAAGTGAGATAACAGTCTGAAGATATTGGCTAAATATACCTACATACCAAATTTCATAAAAATCGATCTTTCCGTTTAGTATCCAGCGAAGTGTACAGACACAAGCATTTTTTTAAAACCACTTTCTGGGTTTTAAATGGATTTTTAGTTCAACTCATATGAATAATTTTTGTGGAAGATCACAATACTTTCTTTATGCTAGCTTAATGTGAGAAATTAAAAAGGTACTATGTATAAAGTTAAAAGGGAGATGAGTTAAGAATTATTTCTCTGTAAAAATGTCATATTCTTTTGTTCCAGGCAAACAAGAAATCGGATGTAACACTAACCGAATGTGAGGGAAGTAAATCCAATGACGAAGTCAGTTTAATAGAAAAGGGAACTGAAAATCGAGAAAAATCTTTAACCTGTGAAGTTAACACAAGTTCAAAAATTGATGTAAGAATTACACAGAATAAGCAAAACTATGCTTCTCAAGTTCAAAGTGTAATTTCAAATACGAGTGTAACGAAGTGTACGTATACGAGTGTAATGAAGTGTACAAATACAAGTGTAATTTCTCCTCAAAGTGAAACAAACAACTTAGGATTCTCCAAAGTTCAAAGGAAGCGGCGCCGTGCTAAAGAACGGAAAAGGGAGAAGAAAAAATTGTGCGTAAATACTATCACGGTACCACAGAATTTGAGAAGACCTATTACATATCATCTCAGGCCTATACTTCCTGCAGCTTTTTCTACTTTTTTTAATTAATGATGTACCAGGTCCAAAATTTGAAGAATTTTAGTGCCATCTTTCACTTCTTTTCCTGTCATACAGTTAAAAGTATTTTTATCCGTTATTTAGATTTTTTTCTCTAACTGTAATTAAAACGGTTGATAACAGTAAAATATATTTATCAAAAAATGAATTTACTTTGTTTATCACTCTACAACAATAATAAAACAGAACTTAAAAGTTTTTTCTCGTTTGGTGTTTTAACTTTGTTGTTTTTAATTATTCGTTCTTACCCACCCCAAGATGTACAGTGGTACTGACCCACCCGCCCATCCCAACACGTACGGTGGTATTGACCTATCCACTCGCCCATATACGTACAGTAGTATTCACCCATCTGTCCGCCCATTCACTCTTTAAGGGTCTCAATGCCACAGTACGTGTATGGATGGACGGGTGAGTCGATGTCACAATACGTGTATAGGCGGGCGGGTGAGTAAATGCCACAGTATGGGTGGGCAGGTGAGTCAATACCATAGTATGTATATGGGTGGGCGGGTAAGTCAACTAATACAACTAAAGAAAGCAAATTTTCTTTTTATTAATTTGTAGGGGTTATACATTTGCATGGATGTACTCGTAGTTATCAAGACACTAAAAATATTCACTTGGAAAACTCATTAGTATGGAAGATATCTCATGTTTGCCAGGTTCTTGCCCCATTACCAATGTATGTGTATGGGGGGCGGGTGGGTCAATACCAATGTATGTGTATGGGCGGGGGGTGGGTCAATACCACTGTATGTGTATGGGTGGGCAGGTGGGTCAATACCACTGTACGTGTATGGGTGGGCGGGTGGGTCAATACCACTGTTCGTGTGTAGGTGGGCGGGTGGTCAATACCACTGTACATGTATGTGTGGGCGGGTGGGTCAATACAACTGTAAGTGTATGGGTGGGCGGGTGGGTCAATACCACTGTAAGTGTATGAGTGGGCTGGTGGGTCAATACCACAGTACGTGTATAGGTGGGAGGGTGGGTCAATACCACTGTACGTGTATGGGTGGGCGGGTGTGTCGTCAATACCACTGTTCGTGTGGATGGGCGGGTGGGTCAATACTAATATACGTGTATGTGGGGGCGGGTGGGTCACGGAGTGTTGCATACCGTGTCAGGTTTGGTTTCTGATCAGACTAGTCCAGTCCGCTTCGTGTGCGCTTAGCGATTGGGAACTAGTGTCAAGCTCAGCTCAGGGCGCCGAGTTGCTGTCGGTCTGAAATAGATGCTCAACAGAATTTCTTTTTGGGGGTCTGAAGGCCACCAAAAAATAATAACTCGGATGTCCAGGTTTTTCTTGATTCTTTGGACAGGTGTTTGGACTCATGTCTAAAAAAAAAAAAAAAAAAATAATCTGGCCATTGCTTCTGGTGACTTCAATTTGGATCTGTCAGTTCTAAGATGTTCTTAGTACAGTGATACACATACGCCATTGTATGTGTATCACTGTACGTATAGGGGGTGGGCGGATGGGTCAAAGCCATTGTATGTATATCGCTGTATGTGTAGGGGTGGGCGGGAGGGTCAACGCCATTGTATGTGTATCACTGTACGTATAGGGGTGGGCGGGTGGATGAACGCTATTGTATGTGTAACACTGTACGTATCACAACAGGAAAAGAGTTTGTCAGACACTTGCTTATATTTTACTGTAGATCTGTAGTTTGGACCTCATCTTATACAAAACAAACCATTATCATGATAAACGTTTGCTGTTACTCATATATTGCTTCTGAATTTAAAAAATTTTACTCTTGTCGCAGTTTGGCACTTTTGTGTCTACCAATTTTAATGTTTTATTGGTTATGAAGTATACAAATAAAGCTTTAAAGCAGCTAACAAAGTTGTAAAAGAAAGGAGTATGCACATTTAAGTCCTACATTAGTTTTATGATGTATAAGATATGAAAGAACTTATGAAAATCTAATGTTTTGGACAATGTTGATTTAAACAATTTTTGTGTGGTCGATATAAGAACTATAAAAAATGCCTTATGATAAATTGTAGCAAATTTAATTATAAATCTGAATTATGAAATTATTTTTTTTCTATAAACAACTGTTAAATCAAAATCAAGCCCTATATAAAATTTTGCAAGCAGTTAAAAAATCACTGCTGTAATTTTAACTTTTTTATAGGGATGAAAATTAAAACTAAGTTTTCAAAATTTCCTGTCTCAGCTACTAAAAAATTGTTAGAAATGTGCTAAATTTCAAGTTTCTAGCAGATCTGGAATGAATTGTAAATGTGAGAGAGTTACACGTGCGGTGTCGAAACGGACTAGTAGACTAATGTGATGTACCAGGTGCAACGTCAAGGACAGTGAGTTCAAATCTAGCTTTGGCTGGTGCTTCTTCCGTGTAATTTTAAAAAGTGGTTTATGTCGTAGTGGCGTGGGTCCATCTTAGAAAATGGTGTCCAGATTGGGAAGCGGAAGTAGGAGGGATCATTATTATAGTGCGTTGAGGTGTTGTGTGGAACACCATGTATTTTAAGGTTTATTATAGTAGAGAAAGAGGAGGACATACATTTTTAGTTCTTAAAACCTGGCTATAATATTTTTATTAAATAGGACAGTAAGAGGCATTATAAATAGTTTAATAAGCAATAAACATTTAAGAGTACTTATAAATAACTAAAATAAGTGACATAGGACATTTATATATACAGTATATATTTTTATGCAAGATATGTTAACGCAAATAAAAATATTACTAAGACATGAGGAATAGTTAGGCTTTAAGTATTAACAGTTATGTTTGGCCTAATTCAGTTTTTATAAAATTCTTGCTCGTCTTGGTCAAGGTAGTGTGTTCCGTTTCGTTTTCTAAGGTCAAAATGTGTATCAGTATGTTCTTCTATTGCATTAATAACTTGTAAGTTTGACAGTCAGTATTTAATGGACAAAACATTTTTCTGACTATACTACTTTCTCCTTTTTAAAATTAAAGGCATTTAATGTCTAAAGGCTGATGTCATTTTTTCATGACAAGCTTCATATGCAATTTTTTCAAGTTTAATTCTTATATAATTTTATAGAGATATTTCAACCAAAAAACTATTTAAACTTTCTCAGGTTATATATTTTATTGTCCTGAATCAAGAAATTACTATATAATTAATATTTTAATTACAGCGCTCAGTTTTAACAATTAATTATGTTTAGTTACTAATGTTCATTGTATATTTTATTGATTTCTTTATTTGGTTTGATCTATTTTGTAAATAGCATTATTTGTACATTCAATCTTAAATTGCACTAAATAAACACAGTAGTTCTCAATTTTCTACATTATGTTTGAAATAATTTGATATAGTATTTTTAATACAGTATTACCACAGTCTAATAACATACAGTCGTGACACTTCCATTGTAGCGCTGTGGAGCTAGCGCTCCTAATGGCAGGCTATACAACTTCTCCACATTACTCTGCTATTGCATGTGTCTAGCAAAGAAGTGGAATAATATCAATAGAAAAAGTGACTTGACAGATTATAGTCACATGTTATTTGACATTCACTAACAACAGCTGTGGATGTAAATAGTGCAGAAATTCATGCTTCTCTGCTCCCACCACTAATAGCGCTAACATAGCTTATCCCCAGATTTTTACGGAGTGCACAACTGTATGTCATTAGACTGTGGTGTTACTATTCAAACCTCTATATTGCATTGTTATGGACTGATAAGTAATGTATGATGTGTGTAAAATTTCTATTATAACATTAAATTACGTTTAAATATTTGATGTTGTTTTATTTCCAGATTTAGCTTGAACAAAATGTCACAATGAGCTATTTAATATGTCTTGACCATTTTTTATAAATTAATTTAGTAGGTAGAACATTAAAAAGTCAAATAATGATGTTTAGACCATAACAATACTTACTGATGTTGTTATCATACCCAATTATTATCCAGTGCTTATTATTTTTTAATGAATAATTAACCTATCTTCACATAAATTGTCGTCAAGAAATGGTTGACATTTAGAGATAGTATAATATAAGTTTTTTAAAAGTTTTAGCTAAGAAATAATCTATTATTAGACATATAATATCTAGATTTACATTTGAACAGCATATTGTTAGTTTAAAGAAACGTAGATCTTACATAAGAAAGTTTTATTTATTATGCAATCTTTGAAGTATACCATATTTAAAAACTCTATTTTACATTGATCAACTCCAGATTAAAGTACGGCCGTCTGTGTCGGGGAGGAACATACAAGTATGTGATAGAGAAATTAAGAACAACAAAATTATTTTTTAAGGATAATTATGAGAAAGATAAAGAGAGACAGTGCCTCTCTTTTTTCTCAGCTAAAAATCCTGCCTATTCAATACCTTTTTGTTTTCAAGGTTCTAAGATTGTTTCATATAAGAAGTAGATATATAGAAAATAATAATTTACATTACACAACAAAATTTGTTTCAAACAGAAATAACAGAATACCAAAAGTTAATAGGACTATCATTCGTCACTCAATTAGCTAATTAGGACCGAAATATTTTAACAATCTTTCTCTGGACATAAATAATGAAATAAATTTTTAATCTTTTTGAAAAAGACAATAACTCGGTTATGACTGCAACAGAATATTGAGTTTATTAATAATGTTGCTTTATAAAGTAAGTTAAATTAACTTATTCTCTGTTTTATAAGGAATTAAGTTTGTTCTTTTTAAAGCAAAATCTTTACATTATAATTTTGTTTATAATTATTTTATGTGTAAATATAACATATCCAATCTATTATGCACTATGCATTTCGCAAATGTGAACAGGTACATTTGTGAACAGTTGGGGTCGTTTTAATGTTAAGAAAATGTTCAACTAGAGTGACTCATTTCAAGGTTAGACATTAGTTTATATACTGTACACTGGCCACATTACTTTTAATAGTGGTAAGTTAATTTCCAAACATTTATATTGTTTTTGTAGTTTATGTCATTATTAATTGGAAACTAATTCATTTATTTATTCATACTGTAAACAAAACTAGTCACTAGTGACTCGTGCTTAGATATCCAAAGGCACTCCTGTTTTCCATAGCAACGCAGAGTTTTTGTAGTACGGCTTTTGAGACCCAGAGTGTCTAGCTAACACAACCGCTCACACGCACCTAGCCACTTGTATTGTAAAATAGCGGAGTATGAGGCTAGGCACCGGTAACTCGTGTCATATGTCAAGAGGTAGTAACAAAGTTTGTCCATAATGAATGTTTTAAAGTCCACATTGATGTTACCATTTTCAATATATGTTAAATAAGTTTGTAATCTCACCAACAATAAGAAGATAATTAATTAATTGCTTGTGTTTTAATTTGATAATATGTCTGTCCATATTCTTCTTAGTATTTATATTTGATCTAAATACTTTTAAGAAATTTCCAAAGATTTCATACTTTTTACCATAAGAAGGGTAAGATTTAGGCTTATGTTTTCTTATTTAGCTTTCATAGATTAATATTTTATTTAGTGTCAATTTGTCTTAATTAAGGTGATAAACACCTCTGCTGTTTTACCTTTCAAAAGTCTTCAAAAAACATGGGTTTCTATTTCAAGGAATAGGTCCATTATAATGATCAAATTGCAACACTTGAAATAGCTTTATTTGATATGTAAAGAGCTGTTCTAGTGACCATTAGTTGGTTTTTGTACAAAATAGAGTATTTTAGTAATTTGTTCACAGTTTAAATGTATGAAACTTTAATGTTATTCTTGATGAATTTAAATTAAAAACTCAAAATATCAACTTATAGTCCACTACTCTCCTTTCAAACTTTAGTTGAGACTGTGTGGGCTATAGACAGTCGCCGCGCTACTGTCTATCCTAAATACATCACAAATAAAAAAAGGACGTTTTATATCGCTCTCAGTGTAACTGTCATCGATAGTGGGAATCATAATTCATGTAAAATGAATTTAAAATTAATTAATATCGACAGCAGAGTATTTATTAAAGCTAAGTTAATATTTATTACAGTAACTGTTGTAAACCTTTGACGTTTACTTAACTGTTACACTTTGTATAAGATTCCCTCATTTTTTAAATATAATAATAAATTTTTTTTTTAATAAATGGGGAAAATTGGGGGTTAAATTTAAAGGGAAAAAAAAAACCCCAAATTGGAAAAATTTAGGGGGCCACCCAAAAAATAACTAAAAAAAATTTACAAAAGATCCCCCTTACACAAAATAACAATAAAAAAATTTTGGGAATCAAAAAAACATTTTTTAATGGCCAACAATTTGTTTTGGCAATTTAAAAAAATGTTAAAAATTTTTAATCCCAACCCAAAATCCAAAAGGGGACCCAAAACCAAACGAAAAATTTGGGTTTTTCCCAAAAATTTGGAACTTCCCCGGGGTCAAAGGGAAAATTTGGGGAAAATTAAAAAAAAAATAAAAGACGAAAAAAGGTTCCCCAAAAAAACCCAGATTAAGGGGGAAAAAATTTTAAAAATTCCCTAAAATAAAATTCCAATTTCATTTGCATTAAAGATTTTACAAAACATCCCCTGTAAAAAAGGTTTTTTTTTAAAGGGGGTTTCCTAAACTTTTGGAAGGTAAGGCGAAGTAGTTTTTTAACTATTTTGTTTTGGGGGGGGCTGGGTTAAAAATAAAAGGGTATTGATGGTGGTTTTTGGTGGGTTTTTAACACTAGGGAAATTGGGGGGGATTTCACAAAAACGTAGGGAAAAATTGTGTTTGGGGGGGCCTTTTTAAAACGTTTAAATTTTTTAAGGGGGTTTTGGTTTTATTTAAAAAAAAATTTATGGTTTGGGGGGGGGAAAAACTAAAAATTTGGGTTTTTAGGTGGCAATTCCTTTACAAAAAATTAAATTAACACGAAAAATTGGAAAAAGGGGGTTACAAAATGATTGAAGGGGTGGTGGGGGCTTTTTATATATGGGGTTGGGGGGCCGGGGTTTAAATTATTGAATTTTCGGTTTGGGGTCATAAAATTTATGTTTTTTGGTTTTAAGGTTCAAGGGGGGAAACTAAAAATTGTAGTTCCTTGTTTTATGGGGGTCAAAACCTTATTTAAAAATTGGGGGTGGGGGGGCCCCAACAAAACAAAGGGTTATGGGGGGAGGGGTTTAAAACGTTGTCCAAGGGAAAAAAATTTGGGCTGGGTGGAGGTAATACCTGTAACGTGTCTTGGAAGGGGTTTGGGGGGGAATAATATTTAAAAGGGTTTTTTTTAAAATTAAAAATCCCATTGGGGGGTGGTGTAACATTTGTTTTGGTTATATTTTTTTAAAACAAATTTATGGCGTTTAAAAAATTAAAATTTTATTTGAAGTTTTGGGGGAAAATTTAAAAAAGGCAAAAAAAATTAAAAGGGGAAGAAAAATTTAAGAAAAATACTTAAAAAAATTTCATTTTAAAAAAAATTAATTTTTTTAAAAAAATTTTATTAAAAATTTAAAGGGTTGCCTTTTTTAAAAAATTTCCCAAAGGGGAAGGGCAGAAACACCTAAAATTTTGGAAAAAAAAAAACCCCTTGAAAATAAAAATTCCCCAAAAAATATAAAACTTAAATATGTGGGTTTTTTTTGGTTATTCCGGAAAAAAAAAAAAATAAATTTTTTTTCGAAAAAATTCACCCCCAAACTTTTGCCGTTTAAAAAAATTAAACGGAAAACCAGACCTTCCTTTTAAAAAAAAGAAACAAACCCTTAAAATTTAGGGAAACCCAAATTTCAAAAAACCAAAAAAAAATCTTATTTTAAAAAAATTTAAGTTTTCCCATTAATATTAAGACAATAAAACATTTAAAGGAAAAAAAAAGAAAAAAAATTTTTATAAAAAAATTTGGTGGCAAATGGGGAACAACCCAAAAATAGGAAATTAAAAATTAAAAACAAAAATCTTTTTTCTAAATTTAAAGAAAAAAAAAAATTAACCCCTTTTTTTTGGCCTTTTCAGGGGGAAAAAAATCTTTTTTAAAAGGATTAAAAAATTTACAAAAAAAGGAAGCATTTCCCCCTAAAAAAAACATTAAAAAAATTTTGAAAAAAAAATTTACCAATTTTTTGGAATTTTTTAAATTAAAGTTCCCCTTGCCAAAAATAAAAAATTTCCAAAAAACAAAAATTTTAAAAAAAAGGGAAAAAAAGGGAAATTTATACCAAAAAAACAAAAATTTTTCCAAAATTTAAAAAAATTTTGCTCCTTTTAATCAAAAAAACCACTTTTTAAATCATTGGAAAATTTTAAAGCCCAAAAAACCAATTTGGGCCCCCTTTTAAAGTAAAAAACCTAAAAATTGCTAAAGAAAAATTTTTAATAACAAAAACAAAAGAAAACATTATTAAAACCAACCGTCAAAAAAAAAATAAAAAATTTAGGGTTTTTCACTGGACCAAAATTAAAAAAAACTTAAAGTTTAAACTTTAAAATCTAATTTTTATTTTTTTTTAATTCGGGGTTTTAAAATTCCCTAAGAAAAATTTAAACCCAGTACTGATTAACGGGATTGTTTCTTTTTAATGGGGGAAGGGAAATCAATTGTTAAATAAAAAATAAGGAAAAAAAATTTTTAATGTTGCCTTTTTAATAATAAATATATTTTTTTTATTTAATTTTTTTTAAAATTTTTTAAAAATTAAAAAATTTAAATTAAAAATTTTTTAATTTCAAAAATGAGGAATTTAAATTTAAACTTACATTTTTTAAAGGGTGTTTTAAAATTTTTGTCTGGGGTTTTTCTTTTTAAAACTAGAAAAAAAGGGTAAGTTTAAAAAAACTAAAAAATTTAAAGGCCCCAACAAAGGACAAAATAATTTAATTCCCCCGGTGTAAAAAGGGGACCGTTGGCCGGGAAATTGGGTTGTTTTTTGGCGGCCTTGGGGGTAAGGAGAACTGGGTTTGGAAAAAAAAGGGCTAAGGGGTTTCAAAAAACTGGAAAAACCGGGTAAACCTGGAATTTGGTTTTAAAAAGACTTCGTCAACTGCCCTGCAGAGCAAACAGGGGGAAACCAATTAGACGGAGGACTTGGAGCAAAAGGGTTTCCAACCCCGGGGCGATATAAACCCCCCGGGGGGACTTTACAAGAGGCCAACCTGAACCTGGGCGGCGGATTGGGGGCCCATCCTGGGCCCCGAAAAAACCCAAACCTAAAGGGGGTTTTGCAAGCGCCGCCCCCAAAACCCCAAGGACTACAAGCAACTCCAGACCAAACCAGCCCACCTGACCCGGAGGGACAAGGGGAAGCCAAACCCCAATAGGCCCTGGAAAAACCCCCCCCGGCGGTAAAACGAGTCCAGGGGTATTTAACACTTTTTTCTTTTTAAAACACCCCCAAAGGGGTTAAGGGAAAAAATTTAAGTAGGGGGGGAAGGTTTTCCCTGAAAGGGTTCTTTTAGTTTCCCTTTACCCCAAAAGCTAAGCCAAACAGCAGTAAATTATTTCAGATGAAGGGTTTTATAAAAATTAAAAAATTAAATTTTTAAAAAATAAATTTAAACCCTGTTTGAGGGAATTTAGTGGGGGATTTTTAAATTTTAAAAATTAAAAAAAATTATAAAAATAACGAAATTTCCCCAATTTTTATGATCTTTTGTCCCGCGGGAATAGCAATTTTTGGTTTTTAAATTTAAAAGATAGTCTATTAGAGAAAATAAATTTAAATATTGGGGTCGAGAAATATAAAAAACAATAATTATTGGATAATCCTTGAAGGATAGATTTATAGAAACAAAGGGGAAATTTGAATGTTTGATTATTTTTGGGAAATTTTTTGTCAAATAATGAAATTAAAAAAAAGGGTTTGGGTTAAATTGATTAATTTTGCCCATAGTTAGAAAGGGTTTATTTATTAGTTTTTTGATTTTTTAATTTTGTTTGAAATTTATTTTGATTAATTATTCTTGATTTTAAAAGCTTGTTTTTAAATATATTTTTTTCCTTGTTGGGAAATAGACTTTTTTGCACATTTTAAATTTAAATTTAGTGTTTAAATTAAGGGGAACTTTTATATAAAAATTTTTAGGGGGATTGGGGGTTTTTAATAGTATAGGAGGTGTTTTTTGTTTTTTTGTAAATAATTTTTCTTGAAAGTTTTTTTTTCCCCCCGGGGCTGTATTTTAAAAGCAAATGGTAATAATAAATTGAGTGAAGTTTAAAAACTTTTTATTAAAATTTCTTTAATTTTGGTTTTGGTCTAAAAAATTGAATGAAAAGGGTAGTTAAAGGAGGTGTATATAAAAAAAAGGGGAAAAAGATGGGTTTGTAATATTTTGGGAAGGGATTTTTAAAGATGAAATGCTGAAAAAATAATAAATATGTTTTGTACTTTCCCCAGTGCCCAATTTTTTTCCCCGGGCCCGGGGGTTTTCCCTTTACACTAGTTTTAAGCCGAAATTCCGGGGTCTTTTAAGTTCAAGTTATTTCTCATTACTTATAATGGGTCATTTGTGATTAACTTTTTTAAAACAAATTTTAAGGGTTCAGGGGAAAAGAAGAGTTTATTGGTGGGGGAAGATTTTAAAAAAGAAATTAATAAAGGCAACTTTTTTTTGTTTTAAATTTTTTAAAAATTTAAAAAAACACTAAAAAATATGAGATAAAAAAAACAAAACAAAACAAAGAACGTTTATAAAAAAAATTTCGTAAATTTTTTTATTTGAAAATAAACAAGTTTTTTTTTGAGAAATTTTTTTTGGGGTATTTAAATTTTCAGTTTTTGGAAAATTTTAAAAAAATATTACTGATTTTTTTTTAAAATATTTTTAATTTTGGTAATTTAAAACAACCAAAAAAAATTATTTTAAAACAAAAAAATACTTAAAACTTTAAACGGTAGAAAGTTTTTGGTTTTGGGTTTCCTTGGGAAAATAAATTTTTTTTCAGGAAAACCCCTTTTGGTTGAATGTTTTTGTTATTTTGGCCCTTTTTTTTAGCCGCGGAAAGGGGGGCCCCTTTTTAAAACAATTGCATTGGGGCAATTTTCCAAGGCCGGCCCACGGGTTTTCCCAAAAAAAACAAAAAATTTTGGTGGAAAAAACCGGAAAAAAAAATAAAATTTGGGAAAACCTTTAAAATTTTTTTTTCCTTTAGGGTTTTTTCCACTAAAACTTTTCCCAATTTTAAATGGAAAATATAACTGTAAAATTTAAGAAAAGGGAAACTTTTAAAATTGTTTAGGGGGAACTTTTTGTTTTTTTAATTTTTTTTGGGGGCTTTTTTTGACATTTTAAAAGCATTTTGGAACATAAACCGTTTTTTTTTTAAAAAAAAGGAAAAATGGGGGCCCTTTTTTTTTCCATTTTTCTTTTTTTTAAAAAAATTTTGGGGTTTTTTTGGCCCTTTTGAGGATGCCAAATTCGTTTTCCAAAAAGAAAAAAATTGGGCCCAAAAAAATGGGAGTTTTCAAATGAGTTTTTGGGGGGAAGGGGGGTTGGGAAAAAAGTTTAAAAAGCGAAAATGTAGAAAATTTTTTTACAAACAAAACCCCCAAAAACTTTATTTTAAAAGGAAAAGGTTTTTCCTTTTTGAATTTTAAAAACCCGGGGAAATAAATTTTTTTAAAAAGGTTTTTATTTTTTTTAATTTAATAACATTTCCTCAAAGGTTGTTTTTTTTATTTTTTTTTTGGATAAAAAAAACAATACTTTCAATTTGTTAAAAACCAAAATTTTATAAAAATTATTTAAATTTTTCCTTTTTTAAATAAATATTTAATATAAAAAATTTTAACCAAAAAAATTTGTTCATTTTCCATTTATTTTTGGGGAATTTAAACCCCTTAAGCACCATTTTAATTCCCCCATTAAGCCTTTTTTGAAAAAAAAATTATTTTGATTTTTTTTATAGGGGCAAAAAATTTTAAAATTTTTAAATTTTATTTTACTTTATTTTTTTTTATTATAATATTAAAAAAAATTTTTTAAAAGTTAATTTAGGCTAGAAAATTTTTTTTTGGGCCAAAAAAAAATTTTTTTTACCTTTAAAAAATTGCTTAAAATTTGTTTTTAGAAATTGGGGCATAAATAAAAAAATTTTAAAATTTGGCACTTTTAAAATTTTATTTTTTAAAGGTTTTTAAATTTGGCTAATACAATTTTACAAAAACTTTTAAAAATTTTTTTAAACTAAAGAAAGGGAAAAAAAAAATTAAAATAAATTTTTAAACTTTGATACAAAAAAAAAGAAGATTAACTTCTCCTTTTTGGTTTTTAAAAAAATTAATTCCCAAAAAAAATGTCTTTATTTTACCAAAAAACCCAAGGGGAAAAAAGGAAACCAAAATTTATAAAAAAATTTTTTTGTAATTTTATAAGGTTTTAAAATAAAGTTTTTAGGGGTAATTAATTTTATCCCTAAAGGGGGGTTTGGGTTGGTTTGCTTTTTATTCCTAAATTAACATGGTTAAATTTGTCCTTTTTTTTTTGGGGGAATAAAGGGGGGTTTTTTTTTGAATTTTTTAAAACAATTTTTTGAAATTATAAAAACGGGAAAAACCCAAACCTATTTTTAACATTTATTTTGGGAATGGGTCCCCCTTTTAAAAAAATATTTTAAACAGAAAAAAAAGAAAAAGTTTTTTCCCAATTTTAAACGGGAAAGTTTATTTTCCCCCAATAAAAGGAAAACCCCCTTTTAAAAAATAAAACCGGGTTATTTAAAAAAAATTTGTGGAAAAAAATTTCCCTGGTTATTTTAAATTTTTAATAAAAAATTTTAAATTCATTTAAAAAAAAAAAAGGCAAAATCAAATTTTTATTTTCTTTTTTAAATTTGGGAAATAATTTCCCCCAAGTTTTTGGGGGGAAAAAAATTTTTTGGGGCAACACAAAACCCCATTGTCTTTTTTTAAGGAAAAGGTTTTCTTTGGGTTAATTTTTAAATCTTTTTATTTTGAATCAAAACAATAGTTTTTTATAGGTAAATTTTTTTTTTTTTAAAGTTTTTTAAAATCGTTCTTTTTTTTTTGTCCCCCCGCTTTTTAAAATTTATTTTTAAAATTTCTTTTTAAAAAAAGGGTTTTGTCAAAAAATGTTTTTTTTCCTTTTTTTCAATTTTTTTCTTTTTAAAGGGTAAAAAAGGAAAATTTTAATTCTTTAAACCCAATTTTCCCCAACCCTTTTTCCATTGGGTTTTTTAAAAAAAACCCAAAATTTATTTTTTTTTTCTTTTTTAATTTTTTGGGGTTTCTTTTTAAAAAAATTTAAAAGTTTTTAATTTTTTAAATTTTTTTTAGTTTAACTTTTACCTTTTTTCCTTTGAGAAAAGGAAAATAAAAAAACATTCTTTAAAGGGGAAACCCCCTTTTCGGAAGAAATTCCGTTTACATTAACCTCCCCAAAATTTTTATTATTAAATAAAATTTTATCCCCCAAAAAATTTTTTACATTTTGGTGTAAATAAAATGAAAAAAGGAACCCAAGGGACTTTGCAAAAACCCCTTTAATAAAAAATAAGTTTTTTTTCTTAGCCTTTTTGAAAAAAATTTAAGATTTTGGGGTTTGGGGTCAAAATCCAAATTAAAAAATCTTTTTTGACACTTTCTAAAAATTTCCAAACATTTTAAAAAAGAAAGGGAAAAACCAATTTAAATCAAATTTTAAAAGGGGGGGGCCCGCTAAAAAGCCCCCGCCTTCATGTTCTTTTGGGGAATTTGGGGGGGGAATGAAAGTTCCCCCAGAACAAAAATTAAAAGTCGGAAATTTTTAAAGGCCCGTGCCCTCCAAAGGGCCCTTCCCCTTCCCTTTCTTTTCAAATTAAAAATTTTTTACGCCCAAAAATTAATTAATTTTTGTAATTTTACTTTTAAAAGGCGGTTACCGTTTAAACAAATTTTTTAAATATAAAAATTTTTGAAAAATTTTACTTTTTAACCCTTAAGAAAGGGAGGAAGAGTTTGGGGGGTTTAAAAGGGGAATGTTATTTTTTTTAAATTAAAAAATTTTTGGTTTTTTTACCTTTAAAATTAGGGGCCCTATTTTTGGTCAACCGGCCATTTAGGGGAAAAATAACTTTGCGTTTTAAAATTCTTTTTGAAATTTTATTTTAAAAAATTAAAAAATTAAAAGCTTTATCTTAAAAAATTATTTTTTCCCAATTTTTAAAAAAATTGGGAAAAATTTTTCCTCAAAAAACCCTTTTAATTGTTTTTGGAAAAGAAATTTAAATTGTTTTGTTTTGTTGCAAGGAATTTTTCCTTTTTCCCTAAAATTTAAGCTTTTCACCCCTTGCCCACAATTGGGGAATTTTTCCTTGTTTTTTTTTTAGGATCTTGTTTTTCTGAAATTTTTAAAAAATAAAATTTGGGAAGTTTATAGGATTACCCAAAAATTTTTTCAAAAAAAAAATTTTTAAAACAAAGGGAAAAATTTCCCCAAATTTAGGGGAATTTTGGTTTTGGGGGTTAAATTAAAAATTTTTTCCCTTTCCCAAAATTTAAAATTTTTTTGGGGGACCTAAAAAATTTAAAAGTTAAAATTTTTAAATAAAAAATTTTTTTCTTAGTTATATTTTCCCCCAATTTAATTTTTCCTTGAAAAGCTATTCCAAAAAGGTTGGGATGTGAAAAAAAAAAAAAAACCCCGAATTTTGGTTTTGTAATTAAAAGTAAATTTTTTAAGTTTAATGAATAAAACGGGGAGTACGCGACCCGGGGAGTTTTTGAGAACTAATTTTTGGGCCAATTTTTCCCGTTTGGGAGGCCCCCAACTGTTCAAGTTGCAAACTTTCCTTTTTTTGTTTTTTAAAATTAAAACATTAAAAATTTAATTTTCAAATTTTAATTTTAATTAAAATAAAATTTTTATTTTAAAATTTTTAAATTTATTTTTTTAGGGAAAAAATTTCAAAATAAAAATTTTTTTTATGCCAAAAATTTTCCCTTATGTATAAAATTAAGCTTTTAGGGGGACCTAATGGGGCCCCTTTTAAAAAATTTTTTATCAGGTTTTTTGTAAATTTTTTACAATTAAAATTATAAGATTAAACCAAAATTTTTAAAAATTTTGGTAAACCCGGGTAAAAAAGGTTTTACTATTACCTTTATTTAAAGTAAATTTTTCCCCCAAAAATTTGTTTTTGGGGGCCAAGAATTCTTAAAAGAAAAATTTTTCTTGGGTTTTTTTCCCCCCTTTTTTTTGGGAAAAGCTTTTTCCCGGGGGTTTTGGTTAGTTTTGAAAAACAAAATTTAAATATCAACATTTGGTTTTTTGGGACCCAAAATAAATTAAAAAAGTGGTTAAAATTTCAGTAATTATTATTTAAAAAAAACCCCCCCAATAAGGACCAGGGTTTTCCCCCACAACCCCCACCCCTATTTTCTCTTTTGGAAGGATCTCAAGCCACGGGTCCCGGGGAAATAAAAAACCTTTTCAAAAAAATTTTTTAAAAAAATTTTTTCTTTTCAATCTTTTTAAAATTTTTGTATAAAATCCTTTTTTAAGCTTTTTCAAGGAAACTTAATTTAGGGTTACAACCCCCTGTTAAGCCTTTAAATTTTTAATGTTAATGATTTTAACCGGGTAGCCCCTTGGGAAAATTCAAAAAAATTTGCATATTTTAATTTTTTGGGGGGTATTTTTAAAGGGAAGTTGAAAATATAACTTTTCCCCCATAAAAATAAAAAGGGGGCTCCCCAACGGAAAATTTTTAGACATCTTTTTAACAAAAAAAATAATTGTTAGTTACCCATAAGCATACGGGTTTTTTTAAAAGAAAAAAAAGGGGAAAACAGTCCCAAAAAGACAAATTGGAATTGGGTGCAAGTAAATTTACAATAGGTTTATATAAAACCGTCTTTTTAAATTTAAATTTGGAAAATGCCTGACAAAAAATTTTGACAGTAAATTTTTTTTTTATTTTTGGGTCAGGTAGGTTTGACCAAGTAAAAAAGTTCCCAAATTTAAAACTAAATCATTTTAAAAAACAATCAAATATTTTTACTTTTTTTTTTCACAGTAGGGCTTAAAAGGGGTAAACAGAAATTTTAGGTGTGGAATTTATTTTTACAGTATTTAATATTTCAGGCTGGAAAATATCTTCATTTTTAATATTTTTAAAAAATTGAGAAAAAAGGTTTAAAAATTGAGTGAAAATAGTACAAAAATTTCCAAATTTTAAATTTTATTTTTCTACCCCCCTTTTTAAAAGACATTGTTATAAAAAATTTTAAAAAATTACATTCTAAAAAATTAGAATGAAAATTTTTGCCGGCCAAAATGCAGTTTACATTTAAAAAAACCGTACATAAAATTATTTTTTTATAAAAAACATTTCCCAAATTAAAATTTAAATGAATTATTTTGGGTTTAAATTGCAAATTTTTTTAATGCTGGTCAAACTTCCCTGAGAAAAAAATTTAAAAAAATTTGGGTCACTTTCTCAAAATTTTAAATTTCCCAAAATTTTTTAAATTTTGATTTTTTTGGGAAAATTTTAAACAAAAAAATTGCTTATTTTAAATTAGGGGGTTTTCCCAACCACTTTTGTAGAAAACTTGGTACCCCTTTGTTTTTTCAGAAAGAAACTATGGGCCTTTTTGGGAAAACCTTTAAAAATTAATTTTTTTGGGTTTAAAACCTAAAATTTTGAAAAAAAAATGTTTTTTAAATGGTCCCGGAGCTCTTGTTATTAATCAAAAAATTTTTTTATTTTAAACCCTTTTAAAAAGAATTTAAAAAATGTGAAATGGATTTTTTTTTCCCAGATCGAGATGGGTGGGTGTATTTTTAGTTCAAAATTTTAAAATTTTTACGAAACCCCAAAAAGGGTCTAAAAAACATTTTTTGAAATGATTTGAGTAAGTAAGTGTTTCTAGTTAGTTTTTTATATAAAAAATTTTTATTTGATCCCAATTCTTTTTAAAATTTGTAGTTTTAATATTTATAATAAAAATATTTACCCCCCCACTATGTTTTTTTGAGTGATTTTTAAGAGGTAAAAAGTTTTTTAAAAAGGGGACCCTTTTTGGTTTTGGTTAGCGGGCACATTGCGGGGAGGGGGCCTTCATAATGTTATGATATCCGAAAATTTCAGTTTTGTACAGCTTAATTTGAGCTCGGGGTTTGCGATTATAGATTGTGAATTTCACTCGGCGGGAAAGGGAAAAAATGTAAAAATCAGATTCAAGGGTTTTAAAAAAGGTTTACACTTTTAATAGTTTTTGGGGGGCCAAACCTAACAGTAATTTGGGCACTTTGATTTAAATCTCCATGTTTCTTGGGTTTTGTTTTTAATACAACATGATCATAAAGGGCTTTTAAATATAGTATTTGTTTTTTATACGAATATCCTGAATAAATGGTTCTAAAAGGTTTAAATTAAAATTTACAGTTATTTTTGGGCAGTTAAAAATTACACTGATAAAAAAAATTAAATTACATATTTTTTAATTGCTTTTTTTTTTAAAAAGTTATCATTTACTTTTATTTTTCTTTTTGTAAGGAATCAAAATTAAGGAGGTATGTGAATTTTCAAATTGTGTTTTTTTAATTTTTAAGTAAATGGAAATAAAATACTTTTTTTAACCCCTTTAGGGGCCCGGCCTGCAATAAAAGGGGTTTAAGCGAAAAAATGCCGGTTATTTTGGGATTTTGGGCAGACCTTCAGGAAATGATTAATTTTTCTGGTAACCTTAAATCAAAACCTTCTTGAATCTTTATTTATTTTTTTTAAATCCCCAAAAACTTTCATAAAAATCCCTTTGATACATCTTGAGAAAGGTGTTTTGTGTTACAAAAATATTTATTTTTAATAAAAAAGGAATTTATTTATTAGCAAAAATAAAATCTTTTGTTGGATTATAAAGTGTGCAAAATGGAAATTGGTTTTGGCTGAAAAATTTACGGGTAAATGTTTAACCCATTATAACCCTTGTAGAAATTTTTTTAAATTTTTTTTTTTTTTTTTTTTTTTTTTTTTTTTTTTTTTTTTTTTTTTTTTTTTTTTTTTTTTTTTTTTTTTTTTTTTTTTTTTTTTTTTTTTTTTTTTTTTTTTTTTTTTTTTTGGGGGGGGGGGGGGGGGGGGGGGGGGGGGGGGGGGGGGGGGGGGGGGGGGGGGGGGGGGGCAAAAACAAAATTTCAAACCAAAAACCCCAAACCCCCGGTTTTAAAAAATACTGAAATAAACCCAACTTCCCAAATTTGTTTTAATAAAAATTTTGTAGGATTTTTTTTTTGTAAAAAATTAAAAAAGTTTTCATTTCCGGGGAAAAAAATTCAGAAAAATTTTAAATTTAAAATTTTTTTGAGTTAAATAACATTTTTAAAAAAAAACAATTCTTTTAAAAAAAAATTTTTATTTTTTAAAATTTTATAAAAAAATTTAAAAGGCCCCAAATAAAAAATTTGTTTTTAAATAAACGAGGAAAGAAAAGAAGTATTTTAAACCCAAATGTTTAGGAACCCCAAATTTAAAAAAACAATTTTATGTAAAAAAATTAAACCGTTTTTGTAAAAAAAAGATCTGTTTTTAAAATATTTTGGAATTTGGGTTTTTTTTTCCAAAGGCAAAATGTTTTTAAAACAATGGATATGCAATTTAATGTTTTCAAAAAAACCCCAAAAAACACTTGGAAAAACTTACCTTTTTCTTAAAAAAAAAACTTTGGGTTTTAAAAATTTGTGAATTGTGCGGCAAACCCTGTTTTAAACAAATTTTTGGAAAATTTTTAAAATTTTTAATTTAACAAATTACGAAAGAAAACAATTACCAAAAACTTTTGGTTTTTATTAAAAATCGGGGGTTAAAAAAATATTTTTTGATTGGTTAAAAATTTTTTTGCCAAACCCTGTTAAAAAATATAGGATATTAAAGGAAATTTTTCTTTTAAACCAAATTACAAAAAACAAAAATTTTAAAAACAAATAATTTCCTTTTAAAATTTTTTTTCTATAATTTTATAAAAAAATGGGGAAAAATTTTTAAACAAATGGGGAAAACAAAAACAAGTTCAAAATTTCCTTCATTACTTTAAAACCTGTTTTTGATCTTCGTTTAAATTTTTCAAAAAATTCCCTTTAAAAAGGGGGTTTTTTTGAAAAGGGAAATTTTTGTTTTAAAATTTTATAAATCAGAAAATTTTCCCTCTTCCCCTACAACTATGATTTTCGATAAAATGGAAATTTTGGGCTCAAAAAGGTTTTTAAAGAAACTAATTTTAACATCCAAAATTTCTCATTGTCCCAAAGTGTACAAATGAAAAAAAGTAAATCCCCCCCCCTTCTTTTTATTTTATGATATACCCATTTTTCTTGGTTTGCCTTTTTGTATAAAATTTCCCGTGCAAATTTTGAATACATTAAAAAAAAATGTGATGTTTTTCATTTTGAGTAACACCCTACTTTCAGACCATTGAAGAAGAACGTCCCTGGCCTTTTTTAAAAAAAAAAAAAAAAAAAAAAAAAAGGAAGGGGGGGGACAGACTTCCCAAACGTAAGATTTGGGCCCCCCAAGCAGTTGGGTTTGGGTTAAAAAAACACTGAATGGGCTGCAGAGGGCTTACAAAGCCGGGGAAAAACTACGGCCCCCTGAGCTGTACGAGATTGGGAAGCACTTGACAACTTGGCCCAAGACTGTCGTAGGGAAATTAAACCCGCATTTGGGCAAATTTGTCTCTGAATTTAAACCCTCCATTAACTTCCCGTTTTAATAAAATGGGAAGATCTTCTTCAAAGATTGGGTTTTTTAAAAAAAAAGATATCCTAAATGGTAATATATTGGAAATAACTAAGATGGGTGGGTTTTTTTCCCCAATATAAGGGCGTGATGAAATTCCCCTTTTGAAATAATTTCTCCCTTTCACATTTCCCGAATTTTTTAAATTGTTTTTCCCTTTTTAATAAAAAATAAAAATTTGTAGTATTTTTCTAAAAATTCCCCATACTAGCGGGGGAGAGGAAAAAAAAACCCTAAAAAAAATATTATCAAGAAGAAAAAAATTATGAAAAACCGTTTTAGTAAAATCGTGAAGTTAGAAATTTGTGGACAAAGATGGTTTTGGAAAATATTAAAAAGACAAAGTGGGTTAAAAGGGGAAAGAGAAGTAAACATGAAAAAAAATGCTATGGGAAATTTTTTTTGCCCAAATTTTTTCATGAAAAAGTGTAGAATCAAAACAAAACAAATTTTCCCTAGACCCTAAATGTTTCTCTCTGAATCACTATGGTGTCCCCAATTTCTTGTTGTTAAAGTATATAAAAATATAGTAATTAAAGTTAATTAATGGTTTATTTTTTTTATTAAATACCTTTTGTCTAGTGATCCTTCATTGGCATTTAACCGACCCGGTTTCGCTACTTTTTTGTAGCAAACTTCAGGGGGGTTGAAAAATTTTTTATCTTGCATACGTCTCCAGATAAAACATAAATTTAAAAACCCAAAAAAAAGCAAATACATTGTTACACTTAAAACCTTTTTGTTATGCACTTTTCCCCCCTCCCTTTTCTGTTTTCAGCTGTTCCTTGGGTATCTGGTTTATTTTTTAGGCAGGTTTTTAAGAATGTGGGATTTGAATGTAGTTTTTCATTTATTAGATTAGGGTGGTTTTTTGGGTTTATTTTTTTAATTTCCCAAATTTTTCTAAAAGTTCAAAAGTTGTCTATTTGGGAATTTAAAGTAAAAAAGTCCCTGTTTTTTTTAATTGGAACGTTTTAAAAAAGGTTTTTACCAATGGATGCAGGGCAACAGTTTGGTTTTTGGTTTTTTTTAGCTTGGGGTAGGGTGGTGTTCTTTTTAAAACAAAATTTTGGAAAGGTCCCGCGGGTCGTCCAATAATTGGGCAGGGCAATTGTGCAAGTGATCTTGTATTTCTCCCCTTTTCTCTTATTTAAAAAAAAGGTTTTTTTTTTCTGAATTCAAGAGATTTTTTTTTGTAGTTTGGGAAAATTAGGGTTTTTTGTCGTGGGCGTTTTAATTCGTTCTTTAAAGGGAGGCTCAATTGACTGGTTTTTTTTCTTAAAACATATGAATTTTTTATTAATTTAAATTTTTATCATTGGTTTTTGTATTTTTGTTTTTATGTTTATAAATTAAGTTTCATTATTTTTTTCGAGTATCCATTTGAAATTTTGCAATGGGATTTTATTTTTTGTACCCCCTTTTTTTGTAAAATTTTTTGTGACATAGGGGTTAATTAATCTGTAGACAAGTGAGTTTAAAGCTGGCCCTTTTTTTTTTTAGAGTGGGGGGGGATTTTGATTTGGTTTGGGTAGTTTGGTTTTGGATGTTTGGGGCTTTTTTAAAAATACTAAAACCCAAATTTGTACTTTTCGTTTGGGACAAATCTAGAAAATTTAACTTTTTCAATTGCTCAATTTTTCCCTGGTTTAAAATTTTAAATTTTTTGGGGGTTAAAATATTTAAATAGTTTTTGTAGTATATTAAAAATTTTTCGGGTATTGCCATTGAATATTAAAAATTTTGTCCAAACAAAAAAGTACTGAAAATAAAAGATATTTTGTTTTTTTATTTTTTTTTTTCTCTGAAAAAATTAGGTTTGGGTTTTTCCCGGGTTGGTTTTTGGTAATGTTTGCTAAAAAAGGGCCCGATAGTGGGGAGCCCCCTACTAAACCGTCAGTTTGGGTTTTTAGTATTTGTTGTTGAAAGCAGAAGTAGGTTTTGGGGCAAAGTTTTTTAATAATTTCATTAATTCGTTAAATTGTTAAGGTTTAAAAAAATTTTAGCTCCTTTAAATTTTGTTTTTTTACTATTTCTAAAAGGGTTTTATTGATCGGAAGTTTGTGTAAAGATTGACAATGGGCAAATGAAGCCCTTTTTCAGGGGGCTTGGGGGGAAACACATCATTTTCCTTTTTTTATAAATTCGTAAGAATTTTTTTAAAAATTTTAATTTGGGAAAAAGTCAATATTATGTTTTTTTATTTGTTCAAATTTTTTAGCAAATTTTTTTATGTTTGGGGTAGGGTGTTTAAATTTACAAAAAGGCCCCTTTTGGGGTCCCGGATTGTGTACTTTTTGGGGAAGCCGGTTTAAATTTGGGGCAAGGATTTGGGTTTTTGTTTGGTTTTTAAAAGTCCCGTATTCCCAAAAAAGTTTTTTACTCGAATTAAAAAGTTTTCCCTTTTTTTCTTCTGGATTTTTTCGTGGGGCACTTTTTTAGTTCTATTATTCCGTTTTTTAGTAAACAAAATTTGTGTACTTTCGTGATGTTTCCTGTTTTAATGGGTAACCCGTGGTTTTTTCCCTTGTTTCCTTTACATAATATTGCCCTCATTGGTAGCTAAATTTTTTCTTTTATTGATTTGAGTATTGATATTCGGGGTTTTTTGTAAATTTGATATTCCCTTTTTTTGGTTTTTTGGGTTGGTTTTTTTCTTGGAGATAAGTATCTAACCGGGAATTTTCCCATGTCTTCGTTGGGGGGTTTATTTTTTGCCGCATTCGGCAGTTAAGATGTCATTAAACTCATTGTTTTTTTTTTTAGGCAAAATTTTAATTTAAAAACCCTTTTTTTAGTAGTGTTTGTTCATCCCTCATTAAAGTTAATGTTTGATTTTTTTTAACAGGTTCGGGGATAAAAAAATTTAAATTTTACAAAATAATGGGCTTTTTTAGGTTTTTTGGGGAAATTTTATTTGGTAATTTTAAATTTTTTCCCTTTGGGTTTGACTTTTTATTTTTTATAAATTTTTGAGAAATTTGGGTTTTTGTTTTTTTTTGTCAAGGAAGGTTTTTTAGTAATGCCGGAAAGGATGAATTTTGGGAAAAATTTAAAATTTTTTTCAATAAAAAATTGTTGGGTTAAACTCTTTTTTTATGTACCAAAAATTTAAAATTTCGTTTTTCAACCCAAAATTTTTCCCGGTTGTTTTTTAGTTTTCTGAGAGCGAAAGATTGGGGTTTTTTATTTTTATTTGAAAAATTAAATTTGGGGTTTTTTGTCAAGTTGTAAACAATCTTTTTTGAACTTATGTTTTCAATCTTCAACTTCCCCCTGAAGATGCTATTAAAAGTAGCCCAAACCGGCGGGTTAAATGACCAATGAAGGGTCCCCTAGACAAAAGGTTTTTTAAAAAATAAATAGCAAAAAAACGATCCTTGGGCTAAGATGAAAAATATTTAAAAAAATGTAGTTTCCAAAAATTGGGAAAAAATTTTAAAAAAGCTAATTTACTTTTTCCGTTTTTCTGTTGAGTTGCCCCAGGCTAAACGTGACAAAAAGCCTTTCCACAGTTAATAATTTTCCCCCGGGGTTTTACATCGCCAGGTTTTTGGTGGAAAATTTAAGGACTGTCAAAATTTTCGAGGTTGGAAGGTTAACTTTTACTGTACTAAAACTCACCCCATTTCCTATTTCAAAAAGTTTTTTTTTTACCTTATAAAATGTTAGCTATTTTTAGTTTTACAGTTTTTTTTACCTTTTACTCTTGAAGACAGCACTGAAAAATTTTTTTGATTCTTCTCTGGACGGGTTTTTAAATTATTTGTTGGGTTATTGTTTTTTAAAATTTTAAAGTATTGGTGAGGTAGGACATCCCGCAAACTTACCTTAGAAGATAAGTCCACAAAATACAGTATAGTAAAAAAAATAAAATAGAAGAAAAACCCCCGCAGAAATGTTCTGTCCACTTTGAAAATTTTTTTCAGGTGAGTGAGAGAGGGAAAAAAAATTTTTAAATTTCCATCCCCGGGTTTTTGTAAATTTTAAAGGGATATGCCTTGCTTACAATTATTAAAACATGAAATCAAAATTGTTCATTTATATTGTAAAAATGGGTATTATTTTTAAGGCATATCTTTTTATGGGACATGTACATAAAAAATTATCATAACTAAATCCCATTTGAAAATTAAAAATTTTTTGAAAAAAGATATTTTATAAAATTAAGATATTTCAAGAAATAAATTTTTTTTTTAATTTTACTCCCCATTTCGGCTTATACTCATTGACATAACCCCGGGTTAAAAGGGCCCCAGTGACCATTTGTAACCCAAAGGTTTAAAAAAAGCAGAGGTTTTCCCCCGTTTAAGTTTATGAATTAAAAGTTACAAATGGGTGAAGAAATCCCCATTGATAACCTTTTGAAAAAATAAATACACATTTTTAAACATTTTCAAATACTACTGGGTGGGTTAAAAAAAATTCCACCTTTTTCTACTTCCCAACCTTTTCCCCTTCCCCAATCTCACCCAGCCCTTTTCCAGAAATCCCCTTTTCCATCCTTTACTCCCCTTTAGCAATAATCTCTCCGTCATTTTTCCCGCTTCCTCCCCTCCCTTGCTTTGGGGTCACAATGCTCCTGAGGGAAATGGGTCCCTTTCCCTTTTTTAAATTAGGTGTTTCCCTGCCCTTGAAACATTTCTTTTTTTTATTCTGTAGGGTTTTGGGAAAAAAAACGCTTTTTTTGGTTTTAAAATTTCTTGTTTTTACACTTTTAAAAACCTTTTTTAAATCTACCAATAAAATGACAAGGAAAGGTGTCGTAAAACTTTAGCTCCCAAGCCTGTCCGTGCATACAATTTGTTTTCTACTTTCAGAGAAAAAAAAGTTTAAAAATAAAAAGTTATCATTGGGAAATGTTTTAACCACAAAAACCACTATGGCCCCATTTTTCTACAAAACTCACCTTAAAAAAAAGGGCTTGCAATTTTTGTTTGACAGATTAAAAAAAATTAATTTTAAAACAATGTGAAATTAAATTGGGTTTTAAAATGGAAATTAAATTCAGACTTAGTAATTAAATTTCATGGGTTTGGGAAATTGGGGACAAAGGTTTAATCTGCAAAATTAATCACAACATTTTATTTTATTGTATTAGTTAAAAAAATAAATTTGCCTAACCAGTTTTTTTTAAAAATTTTTAATTTTTAAAATTTGATTGATATTGTACCCCAGCAGGGGTAAATATAAATTTTTAAAATAATTTAAGAAAAATTTTTTAGGGTGTTTTTTTAACCCAAAAAAGGGATTTTTTGAAAATTTATAATTTGTTTTGTATTTTTAATTTTTTTTTAAAAAAAACATGATATTTGTTAATAAGTTTTTAAAAATTTTTTTTCCCTTCCCCTAACTGGCCCACGATTAAAAATTTAGGAAAAATTTTCTCATTCAGAGCTTAGAAAGTCAAAGACTAACTTGAAAAAGTAAAAAAGAAAGTAAAATTCAAAGACTGAAAGACAAAATGAAAATAACTTAGGGTTTTTTTAAATGTTTTTGTTCGGTAATAAAAAATAAAAAAAAATAACAAAAACGTGATCTATCTTTTACCAGGCCCCGTAACAATATTTTTAAAAAAAATAGGAAATTTTAAAAACACTAAGTTTATTATTTCTTCTGCCCAAATAAAAAAACCTCAGCAAAAATCTCCAACTATCTAATGTGAATTTTTCCTAACATTTGTTTTATTTTATTAAATCCCGGATACAGAGAGGGGATAAAAAAGTTGGGTTTTGTAAAGGGGGCTGAATGTGTGTCAATAAGGAACCCTTTATTTGTCGAGTAGTAGTTCTTTAGGTTTCCATGGTTTGGGAAAACAATGGTAGCAAACATTGTGGTTTCCCCCTCCCTCTAGTATTCCCCTTTAAACTTGACAGCAACTCTGGGGAGGGGACAAGACGAAATTTTCCCCCTTTTAAAAACTTCCCCCCCCTTGAGCAAAGGTATTTTGAAAAAACCCCGCTGTTTACTGTCCTGAATTTAATTTTCCACTTAGGTGTTCGCCCCAAACCTAAAAAAAAAAACCCTAAATTTTTTCCTTCCCCTTTTGTCGGAAACGGAAAAAATTTATATTTAAAAATTTTGTTCAAACATACAAATTTTTTTGAAAAAAAAAAATTTTTATTTCCCAAAAATACAAATTTTTTGCAAATGCATTTAAAAAGTTTCTGGCCTACAAAAATGTTAAGTAATTGATATAATTTAAAGCTATAATTAATATCTCTTTTCAAAAGGCTGGGAAGCAAATGACTGTTCTACACAACGTGTTAGACTGTGTTAAAGGGGGGTTTCCCCTTTGAAAAAAGGTATCAATGCAGACCCAGTTTAAAAAACTGCTTAAATTTTATCCAAACCCTAACCATTGCAAGAAGGATCCCAGTGCCAAAAAACGTTATTTCAAATTTCACAAATCTCAGTTTTTAACCCTTAATTTTGAGAAGAAAAAAATCAAAAGCAAATAAAATGTTAAATTTTTTCATACAATTATTCCTTAAATTTTAAACCCAGTAGCTTTAATTTTTTTTTAAATGGTTTTTGAAAGTCATGAACAAAATGGACACTTTTAAAAAAAAAAATAACATTGCCTTTAAAAATATTTCTGAGGCAAAAAAAAATAAAGATAGAAAATAAAGACTTGGGTAGTTATTTTTTGGGAAAGGAGATGTTTTTTGGAGGGCTAGGGGCCTTAATCCCTTCCCCAAAGGGAAACGTTTTGTTTAAAATTTTTGGGAGTTCTTCCAGAAAATATCATTGAAAATTGTACCCTAATAGTTTTTTTTCTTTTAAAAATTTTCCCTAAATTTTCTTATTGATTTTGTTTCGTAACCCCTTTGTATTACATACCCTTTTACAGTACTTTTTGTTTTTTTTTTTTCTGTAATTCCCCTTTAAATAATTTTTTTGGGTTTTTTTTAATTTCTTCTTATCAAACCATATTTTAAAAAAGGGTTTTTACTGATTGATTTAAATTTGGGCCCAAAAACCCTTTGAATCGCCCCAATAAGCTATTTTTTTTATCTTATCTTTAATTTTTGGGTTCAAAAAGATTCAAGGGGGGGGAAAAAAACACCGGTTGGCCCCCCTTGGCAAACAAAAAAAAAAAAAAAAAAAAAAAAAAAAAAAAAAAAAAAAATTTCTGAATAGATATCGAAAACATTTTTCTTACATTCTTGTGTTTGGTTTAAAAATTTCCCTTTGTAATTGTGTACAAAAAACACACCCCAAATCCGCAATTAAAACAAAAAAATTTTAAAGGCAAAAAAACCCCATGGAACTTAAAAAAAATTCTAAAAAAAAAGATTGGGCACAAGTCTTAGGGATGTTTATGTGGAAATTTCCCCCAAGGCACTTTTAGCGGAATTTTTTCAATGCCCACTGAATATTTTCTGTCTACTCAAAATAGTAAAAAACCCAAAAGAAAATAGTTAAAAAAATGGGGGGGATCTGAAAGTTTGAACCCAAAAAAAACTAAATCTAGGCATTAAAAAAGAATAAATTTTCTGGCTACACTGAACCCAAACCCTGATACGCCCTAGGAAGAAAGCAAAATGCCCCAAAATTCCCCAAATTAAAACAGTCATCACAAAACTTAAAAGAAAAAAAATGACAATTTAAAAAAAAACTTTTGTAGAAGGGCAAAAATTAATAATATAAAAAACTAACTAAAACAGCTGGAAAACCCTTTAAAAAAAAAGATAAAAATACTGAAGTCCCTAAATACCAATACTTGAAACCCACTTCTTTGCTACAATAGCAACAAAAACCCTTTTAAAAAAAAAAGAGAAAGAAAAAAACACCTCATTAAAACAAACAGAAACCACAAAATTTTTTATCCCCATTTTCTGAACCAAATGAAAACAAAAATGAAAAAAAAACTTTGGGAAAAAAACCTAAAAAAAAAAAAAAAACATTTTTCGGCCCCAACCCAGTTTTTTTTCCCCAAAATTTTTTACCAAAAATGTTTTAATCCCCCTTCTAAAATAAATTTTACTTTAATTCTTTTAATTGGGAAGGAATTCCAAAATAGTTTTTTAAAAAAATAACTTTTTTTGAAAGTAAGTTTACCCTCTATAATTTCTTTGTTTGGGCTTAGAAAGGTGTTTTTAAACAAATAATAGGTAGGTCTTAAGTCCCATAGTCCCTTTAAATTAAACCTTTTTTTAAAACCCAAAATTAGTGGTATTGATTGCACTGAGAACACAACAGTTTTGTCTGATGACTATGACAAACCATGGTACTCAGTTAATTATGATTATGTTAAGCAAAATCCAGTTTAAAAAATTCAAGGAGTTCAGAGTATTTGACAAATCCAAAATGAGAACATCAAAACGTTCAAATAAGAAAGATTATTCATAACAAATCTTTGTCTATATCTCAATGATCTGCAGCCTTTTGATAAATATTTAAAAATAAATTAATGATTGGTGCTTTTTCTTGAAATAATTATAAAATGTATTCAATAGTGATGAATACAATCCCCATTGAAATCCGTACAAAGGGGAAGTTTATTATTAATTGTATTATACTTGAGAGAGAGCATTATGTTTTAATTTAGCAGTGAAAATGAACAGTCTTAGTTTTTTTTCATAGGACCATATAGAACAATTGTTGGGCCTAAAGCTTCTTCATCTAATTTGGTAACGTTTACCAATGCTTGTCTTTTGTTACTAAACCTATAGAAACGTTACTTTACTTTAACATTACTTCAACAAATAATGTAACAAATTTCCAACACAAAACATTAGATCTAGTTATAACAACGTAGATAGTTTAGAAGTGATAAAGTGTGATGACCCATTGCTAAGAGAAGATTCTTGTCATCCAGCAATTGTGGCGAGTTTCCTTATTGCTGCTCCGTTATCGCTCAAGGTCGAATTATTGTTTGGGATATGATTTCTGCCGGACTGACTTTCTTCAGCTGTACAATAGGCTTAATGCAATTGATTGGACTGAGTTGTACTGTTTGAGGGATGTCAACTCTGCAGTTAACTTTTTTTATACACAAATTATGTCTTAAATGATACTTGTCCCTAAAAAATGAGTAACATATCTAAATATCCCTGTTGGTTTACTCAAATCAATTAAATTTAAATTAAAACAAAAGATAAATGTCATAAAAAGTATAAACGAACCGGTATTTATCAATATTATGAAAATTTTAAAAAGTTAAGATCTGAAATTGAAAGCTGACATTAAAACTGCCTATGGGAACTACCTGAGTAATATTGAAAATAATATTGTTAAGGATAGTAATGTATTCTGGCAATACATAAAAAACAAGAGGTTGTCACACTATCAGTCTCCTGCAATGCAGTACCAAGGGAAGAGTTTAGATGACGGAGTGGCGATTGTGAATGCTTTTAAAGATTACTTTGGATCAGTCTATAACTAGTATACAACAGTACCAACTGTGGATATAGCTCTGAGCGGGCCCACCGTAGTGGGGGGTGGCTTGTCTGACCCTAGACAGACTATCTGAAGACGAAATTTTAAATGCTAATAAAAAAACAAGAGCAAGCCAACAGCAGGACTGGTTATCTTTCTCAATATTTGTTAAAGGGATGTTCGATATTTTTTGTAAGCCTCTAACATTTTTGTTTAAACCTATGCCTGCAATCTAGTATTTATCCTGAAAAATGGAAATTTACTAAAATTACACCTATTTTTAAGAATGGCAAAGATTTGCAAATTGTCAATTTCAGACCAGTAGCAGTGTTGTCTGTACCAAGCCAAGATTTTTGAAGTAGCAGTCCATAAATATTTATTCAACCATATGCAAAAATATGTTTCTCCGATTCAGTAAGGATTTTTACCTGGTCGGGTCTGTATCAAACAAATCTGTTAAATTTCAAAACAAATGGTCTCCTCAGGACTGGACTCGTGTACTTAGACGGATGTGATATTTCTCGACCTGGCCCAAGGCATTCCATAAGGTTGATCATCAGATACTTTTAAAAAAGTTACATTTTTATGGACTGGTCAAGTAAACTACTGCATTTATTCGCCTCCTATTTAGTAGATAGAAAGGCAATATGTATTTTTTTAAGGGGCCACTCCTCCGCTGTGTTTAATGTACAATCTGGTGTCCCTCAAGGCTCTAACTAGGCCCAACTTGTTCATGATTCTAATTAATGGTTTAGTTAAGTATATACAGTCAGCAAAAAGCTCTCCTTTTTGCTGACGATTTGAAAATATTCTTGCACATATCTAGTATATATGACGCACATAAGTTACAGGAAGATATAGACAACGTATTTAAATGGAGCCTTGACAATAAAATGCATTTTCAATACTTCTAAATGTTTCATGGTTTCCTTTTGTAGGTCAGAATATGCTGATTACAATTATTTTATAAATGGGGCAAGTATTTCAAGAGTTAATCAAATAAAGGATCTGGGGGTAATTTTAGACTCAAAATTGTCTTTCAGTTTACAATATAAAAAATGTGTGTCTTCTGCAAACAAGATCATGGACTTTACTTTTAGACAGGGAGCAAATTTTAAAATTCAAAAACTTTGGTAACATTGTATAAGTCCTTGGTTAGGTCAAGATTGGAGAGTTCACTACTTATATGGAACCCAATCCATATAACTTATGAAGAAAGCTTGGAGAAAATACAAAAGATTTTTACGCTATTTATTTTTTAAGAAATTTAATATTTATACCTTTTTAGTTCCATATGATGAGTTATTGCGTCTGTTTAGGTTTGTGAGTCCTCAGACTGAGGAGAAGGGTACTAGAACTCATGTTCTTGTATAAATTGGTCTGGGGAAAATAGACGATGCAGCAAGTCTGGGTGCGGTTTGTTAGTAATAAACAGTAATAGTAGAAATACACTAATTTTTAATATAACCTTATTGCCGAACAGTCCGAACCCTCGCCGCTGTTGCGGATGATGAGATTCATATAACTCAATAATGGGCAATAATATCGATATTTTCAGTTATACTATCACAAGTTATAAGAAAAACTGCATGAGTTATTTATTGTGATTCTGGAATAATTGAATTATTTATGTGTACTGTATTTGCGTTTTTTCTATTCTTTTGTTTATATTATTAATTTAATTGTGATTTTGTTATATTAAATTATTGTTGTATTTGCTTTATATCTATTTATTGTTTATATTATTAATGTTATTGTTATTCTGGTATAATTGAATAATTTTTTGTATTGGCTTTTTATCTATTTAATTTGTTTATATTGTTATTTTAGATGCATATATTTTTTGTTTGAGGAATGAATTTGTTAACAAGTAACTTAGTTTAATTTTCCTGAATTAACTTATTTGATTGTTGTGTTTGCTGTTACTCTATTTAGTTTGTAGTGTTAATTTGATTTATAGTTTTGGTTTTTTATATTTTTCATGAAGACCCACAATGGACACTTTATTTAGTAGTACTGCTTTCATTTGTATGTAATTGGGTTCAACCTGTTATGAAGCAAGCTAAATAAAATAAAATAAATAAAATTAAGATAAGTTATTTTTTCATACAAGAGGACCGTTTCAACAGTGAATACAGTGAGTACAATGGATCATGTTAGCTCAAGTGAATGTTCAAAGAGACATTTATCTGACCACCTAGTTTTTTTACAGAAATCTTTGTCTTTTTTCATAATACAAACAAAATAATTCTTTCTTCTAAAGCGTAATCATCGCAGAGATAAAAAAACTCATTAAATATTCAGTGAACATTTATTCTTTAAATGAAATGGCTTGGACCCTCTGAAAACAATTGGAATCATTAATGTAAACAACATGAATGTAACACTTGTGAATACTGAATGGCATAGTAAGAGCAGTCTGTTTATATTCAGACTGTGATGACATGTTCTTTTTTTTATCTTTTATCCCGTGTTTTGTTTTTTAAGGTATTGCTGAAATAATATTAAATGTCAACAAGATTCATTTAAATAATCCTGTTTAAGAGGAGATTTATGATCATTTACTATTAATACTAACATTTAATTATTAACATTAATTTTAATATGAATATTAAATTTTCCTCATTAAAAGGTTTTAGTGGTTTGGTCTTCATTCATCAATATTTATACATTTTTATAGTAATGTTTGGTTGAGTTACCAATGAAATCTCTGGCTTATTTTCAAATCTTACAAAAACATTATTGGATTATAAACTCGACATCATCTTGGACCTCCCAGGATTTGATTCCACAACCTGCATTGTAGTCAGGAGTGCTAACCGTTAGGCTATCAAGAGGCCTAAATCTATTAAAGAACATGTGTGTAATAGCATTCATCCAAATAGGATATAGGAATGAGAAGAACAAATTTGATGATAATTGATTTTCTTTTATTTAAACTAAATATTGCAAATGTGAATCAGGAAATGCATTACTATGCTATTTTAGAAATAAAAAGATTAAGTGTACCATGCTGTAGAAAACTTAGAAAATACTGTAGTAACATAAATGGGATTCTTAAAAGTAATTTTTTTAAATTAAATTTTAGTTTATGAATTAATTTTTTTAAATCTAAGTTTTTCAATTCTAATAATTCCTTTAAGATCCATCACTCCATTTGCTGTTCAAATTTAATGTTGTTATTCACTGCAAGAATATTTAACCCTGCGTTGCTCACGCTAATAAAATTACACTGGTAAGCATAGACTCTTTAGTCCGAACTAGGTTTTTGTCACATTTATAGGGTTTTAATAATTGTGTGAAAAACCCTCTGATATCTTAATATTTGTAAGACAAGACAGGCAAATAAATATCAAAACTGTTATTATATGTAAAGTATGATACCAATGATTCAATTTAAATTTACATGTTTGTAAATTGAATCATAGGCTTCATGAGATAAATCTTGGTAACCTTGATATTGCAACCTGATGGTATGATATTCTCTGCACTGCCGCTTCCTGAATTGCAGATATCAAACTCATTGGTTTGTTGCAATACAAGTACTTGATCTTCTTCGTCTGCTGACACTTCACTGAAGGTATCTATGTTCACTTTCCTCAATTATATCTTCGTCTGATTCGGGAAAATTTTCCAAACCATCTGATTTACTTGGAACTTCTCATAACAATTGTAAAATTCCGTTCTATTTATTAAGATCCACTATTAACATTTAAAACAAAATAAATTAATTCATTATATGATAAGTAAAATAAATAATTCTCTTACACTAATTGTCATGCACGGTATTTGAATCCGGTTTTATGGGAACACAAGTACTCACATACGGAACTCCATTCCGGGCAGTAGGCAATTGTCAAATAAAGGCACTCCCATCTGAAAGTTACGTCCAATACTGAAGGAAACATGGCAAATCATGTAGGAAGGACACAAATAGAAGCTAGACGAATGGACAGTCTGTTGTCAACCTAACCAGAAACTGAACTGAAACAAAATTACTCTACTTACGGAACGTGAGACGGTGCATGAGCAATGCAAGGTTAAGGAAGACATTTCTCTCCTTTCTCTGTTGTAACAAATGTATATTGAGAATCCTGGTTAAAACCCCACCAACCCACTACATACTTCGGTCGTAAAAATGGTGTAGTGGGTAAAAATGTTCAGTTAGGCCAGAAATGTAGTGGCCACTTTAACTTTTCCATATAAGTGACATTCCAATAGAGCATATAAATGAAAGGTATATTACAATGTCAGTGTGGCAACCCATTGTCACTACTAGAAGCTATGGAGTCCATTGTCCAAGGTCTGCGTTGCCTGGGACAATGTTAATTGGTTAGTGAAGTTTTAATTGTTTAGATCTATTGACAGTTGAAGTAATTTATGGACTGAACAAAATGAAAAAAAAAATATTATTGACTAATATTTATTGATTATTAGGAGAGTATGCATTGAAAGACATTTCGGCAGTAATATTCATGTATCAAGAATATCCTTCCTAAACACCTGGATACCTGATAAATATGCTTGATAAAACAATGTTTTAAAATGTTCTATAATTTTTTTAAGTTTCTGACCAAATTATAAAAAACATTTTTCATAAAAAATTTCATTACACAATTCATTGTTCAAATCACTTTTATTGACTTTGTAGTCATCACTGGCCAAAAACTTTTAATGCGTGCTACTAGAACTTTCAAAATTGAAATAATTATAAGTGTCCTAGTCAAACTTTTAATGATAGTGAAAATATGAGAGGCAAGTCCCAAGGTGGTCTGTCAGGTTAGAATAATGGAGATGACCACTATTCCTTCCTATCACAGGCTTAGCTATGACAAATCTTGGTCAGTACTCAGTAGCCATTAAGGAACTCTTATCTGAGGGCTACAACTGCATCTGCGACCTTATTTACCGAGTTTCTAAGAATTCTAAGCATCTCCACGTATTGAACTAGGAATTCTACTTTTTTTGATAAGTAAATTTTTTGCCAATTTGGTTGGATAGTTGAATTTTTAACAGTTCAATTTATTGG
This sequence comes from Stictocephala bisonia, assembly GCA_035578905.1. Classification (NCBI taxonomy): domain Eukaryota; kingdom Metazoa; phylum Arthropoda; class Insecta; order Hemiptera; family Membracidae; genus Stictocephala; species Stictocephala bisonia. The sequence goes on along the minus strand of JAQJVL010002381.1, from coordinate 36,848 downwards.
TTAAATACTTTCATTCGCCTTTGAAAATTATTTAACTGTAATCACAGCATAAATATATATTTACTATTAATTTTAATTTAACCAAAATACCATAATGAACAAGAGTGATGTAACTAAGTTAATGTAACCTCCGGTTGGAGCCTGTCTGTTTAAACATTGTTTATGAGATATGCAGTTCAACTTTGAAACAAAGATTAAACTTCACATTCACACTTTTGAAAATATTACAAGTTATGTTGAAACAAATTTAGACTATATTGCAATCACCCACTACAATTTTTATAGATATTTGAGCCTTTTGTTTAATTATGAAATTGTTGCACAAAGAAATAAACACTCAGAGACTTTGACATCACTTAATCAGCCTTGTCATGAAATGTGACACTAACCACGGTAGCTAAGTCTGTTCTTGTTACCGTGGGTGGCACCATTTCCTAGTTCATTACTTAACAGACTACACATCATACAGTAATATAAGTAGTACATTAGTTCGTATGAAAATACCTGACGAAAGACACAATTAAGTAGGTCTGCCTACTTAATTTTCATGGTAAAATACGGACACCAGATAGTATACTTGGGTGGGTCTGGTGGGGGGGGGGGTTGTAAACAGTTTTTTATGAATGTTATGACATGCAATTTGGATTGTTAAACTGGGAATATTATATTAACGGAATTTTGATATTTAATATTATCATTACTACTATATTTTTATTTTATGATTTCAGAGTAATGCAATAAAAACTAATCCGAGATTTACCTTTAGGAAAAGTAACTCCCTTTCTCTTCCCAAACACAAAACCTCTTTTTTCCAAAAACAATTAATGTTATATTCATTCACATTATTGTATAAGTTGCCAGTAAATATAAAAAGTATTGATTGTTTGAATAAGTTTAAGAGAGCTGTAAAGAGTCTTCTTTAGACAAAGGAATATTATAGTGTAAACTGTTTTCTTCTAGATAAATTTAATTAAGTCTAGTTTTAAATGTAAATTCAACGTAACGATTGTCAATGCATGTTCATTTTTTAATGACAATAAATGATTGAGTATTGAGTAATACTAATAATAAATTTTCGATAACTTAAAAAAATATTAGTAAGTTGGCTTAGCTTAATAAATTGACATAAATCTTCTTAAACATGTTTAGGCATCCCTTTTACTAGTTATACTGGCTGAAGACTGAAACCAGTCATATTTTTCTGAAGAAGTTACTTTTTAAGTAAAGGACCATTGTTTTTAATGGCTTAACACATTTGAGTACATGACATGTCAATGTTAACTTTGATGCTCAGAATGGCCTCGACCCTCTCCACTAAACAGTCTATTCCGATCGGGTGTGCAGATATTTTCCATCAGTGAAAAAACTCGCCCAACTGCTGCCAAAGTACGGGTAAAGAAAGAGCAAACGACAACACTCAAAATTGCCACTCTTAAGAGTTGAAAGAGATCTATTTTCAAGGGGAGGGAAGTGTGTTATAGTATAATATAAAGTGAATAGTCTATGAGCCATCAACAACACACAAACTCTCACGATTCCCAAAGTAATAGTAATACATGTTTGTCTTTTTTACAATATTTAAAATATATTTTTTCCAATAAAAGAACGAAAAATACGGACTCATACCAGGATTTTTCTTTGTACGGTACGGACACGGACTCAGAATGTAAAATACAAACTGTCCGTACAAAATAAGGACATATGGCAACCCTACAATTAAGGGACATGTGTTTATGTTAGTTGCGTAATTTAAAACCGATTGAATAAACCTACAAGCCCAACTGATAAAACAACCTCGCATTTCCTGAGCTGTGAGTCATTACAGAGATTCTTATTAGGAATTGCGCGTGAGTGTAGTAGGCTTGACGACTCAACAAAGGATGCGTGGGTACATTCTTGAAGATTACTACTGCTAACAGCGAACATGTATGTATATTCTTTTATATCCTTTCTATTTGTAAGATTGGTTTCTTACTTCTCATGGAGCTTTATTAAAATTGATTATTGTTTCACTTTCGAGGATAATTTTAACAGAATTTTATATCTTTGAACATTCAAATACAGAACAATATTTTATAGAGTGTTATTTCCATTGATGACAAAATAGTTTATCCACTCCTTTGTTTTGGAAACAAAATATGAACTAAATTAGTAATGTTTAAATTCAGGGGCGTATTCTCAACATATTCATTGTGCTAACTGATCCATTTATGCCCACAAAAGTGGTGCTCCCAAACAAATAAATAACATAATCTTAGTATTATATAAAAATCTAATGGTGTCTGTGTGTCCGTACGCGCGAGCGCGTGTGTGTCCCTGAGTGTTACTCAAACAAGCAAAAACTACTGGAACCGTTCAGCTGAAACTATGCATGGACATTCTTACGGTCTCAAGTAAATAAAGACATTCACGTTGGCCTATCTTTATTTTGAAATTCCATCTGGGCACTATCCCAGGGCCCCTAAAATATCAATGTGGCAATACCGATTTGCCAATTGTTCATAATAGTTTCATTAATCAGCTGTTGGAATAATCGAACAACTTACATAATTCTGAAGTATATACCGTACCAAACATAACCACAACGCGTTATAACTATAAAAGACGGTAGGTATCTCCACGTATTTACTTTGTGTATCACGACGAGGAAGCGCAGTATACTGTGACGTCACATGGGCCAAATCAGCTGATTTTTAAATTCTATTAAATACTGAAAATTATATAGAAGCATGCAGCTAAATAGTAAGCAAGTTATTTATCACTTATCAGCTGCAATTGTAATTACAGGCATTAAAACAGTATTTTTGTATTTATTTTTGCCATTTCGCTTACGTGACGTCATGGGAGATGTGTGTGATACATACCGTCTTCTTTTCTAGGTACATACTGCTATATTAGTAGATAAGTAATATTTAAGTAGATAAGCTAGTGTTTTATGGTTTTGCAAACATCACTGTAAAGTTTTTAAAACCCTATCTTACAGATAGAAATAAACAAGTTTTACTAAAAGGTTGCTAATCTGCACCTTCAACTGCTAAATACGGAAGGCTTCATTTTTGGGCCAACTCTTTTCGTTATATACATTAACGATCTATCTTTTAATTAGGCACTGTTGGTGAAAGTTATCTTGGATTATATGTGCAAGGTAGTAATCCAGCTGATATGCAATTGGTTCTAAGTCGGCAAACCACACTTATTAATGATTGGTGTAGTGCTAACAAGCTATGTATAAATATGGAGAAGGTACTTGATATGCCTGTAAGTACAAGTAACTCAAGTGATGTTAAGGAATTGTAATTTTTAGGAATTAATGTACAATCCAACTTTAAATGGAACAGTCATATTAGAGTTTTGGCTGGTCTTATTAGTAAGGGTATTTTTCTAATTAAAATTTTAAAAGAAAGTGTAGCCAAAGATATTCTGATCTGTGTTTATTATGCCTACAGTTATAGCCTATTGTCATATGGTACTGCTCTGTAGGGAAATTTTCATGAAGACAGTAAGCTTTTTGTACTGGAAAGAGGTCAGGTAGACTTTTGTCTGGGGTAACTGCTCGTACTCATTGCAAACCTCTTTTTGTTAAATTGAGAATATTGTCATTACCTTCTATTCCACACTCACTTTATCACCCCTAACCGAACGCCGAGATAGTGATTGATAGTGATAGTTCATCTGCTCTGTCGGAGTAAACGAGGCAATTGCGTCACAACTTTACCACCGCCAGCCGAGTGCCGAGATTGTGATTGATAGTGATATTTCATCTGCTCTGTCGGAGTAAACGAGACAACTTTGTCACAACTTTACCACCCCCAGCCGAGCGCCGAGATTGTGATTGATAGTGATAGTTCATCTGCCCTGTCGGAGTAAACGAGGCAATTGTGTCACAACTTTACCATCCCAAGCCGAGCGCCGAGATTGTGATTAATAGTCATGGTTCATCTGCTCTGTCGGAGTAAACGAGGCAATTGTGTCACAACTTTAACCCCCCCTCCCCCGAGCGACGAGATTGTGATTGATAGTGATATTTCATCTGCTCTGTCGGAGTAAACAAGGCAATTGTGTCATAACTTTACCACCCCTAGCCCAATGCCGAGATTGTGATTGATAGTTATAGTTCATCTGCTCTGTTGGAGTAAACGAGACAGCTTTGTCACAACTTTACAACCCCTAACCGAGGGCCGAGATTGTGATTGATAGTGATAGTTCATTTGCTCTGTCAGAGTAAACGAGACAACTTTGTCACAACTTTACCTCCCCTAGCCGAGCGCCGAGATTGTGATTGATAGTGATATTTCATCTGCTCTGTCGGAGTAAACGAGACAATTGTGTCACAACTTTACCACCCCTAGCCAAGCGCCGAGATTGTGATTGATAGTGATAGTTCATCTGCTCTGTCGGAGTAAACGAGACAGCTTTGTCACAACTTTACCACCCCTAACCGAGCGCCGAGATTGTGATTGATAGTGATAGTTCATCTGCTCTGTCGGAGTAAACGAGACAACTTTGTCACAACTTTACCTCCCCTAGCCGAGCGCCGAGAATGTGATTGATAGTGATAGTTCATCTGCCCTGTCGGAGTAAACGAGGCAATTGTGTCACAACTTTACCATCCCAAGCCGAGCGCCAAGATTGTGATTGATAGTGATGGTTCATCTGCTCTGTCGGAGTAAACGAGGCAATTTTGTCACAACTTTACCCCCCTCCCCCCCCCGAGCGCCGAGATTGTGATTGATAGTGATATTTCATCTGCTCTGTCGGAGTAAACGAGACAATTGTGTCACAACTTTACCACCCCTAGCCAAGCGCCGAGATTATGATTGATAGTGATAGTTCATCTGCTATGTCAGAGTAAACGAGGCAATTGTGTCACAACTTTACCACCCCTAGCCAAATGCCGAGATTTTGATTGATAGTGATAGTTCATCTGCTCTGTCAGAGTAAACGAGGCAATTGCGTCACAACTTTACCACCGCCAGCCGAGCGCCGAGATAGTGATTGATAGTGATAGTTCATCTGCTCTGTCGGAGTAAACGAGGCAATTGCGTCACAACTTTACCACCGCCAGCCGAGTGCCGAGATTGTGATTGATAGTGATATTTCATCTGCTCTGTCGGAGTAAACGAGACAACTTTGTCACAACTTTACCACCCCCCAGCCGAGCGCCGAGATTGTGATTGATAGTGATAGTTCATCTGCCCTGTCGGAGTAAACGAAACAATTGTGTCACAACTTTACCATCCTAAGCCGAGCGCCGAGATTGTGATTGATAGTGATGGTTCATCTGCTCTGTCGGAGTAAACGAGGCAATTGTGTCACAACTTTAACCCCCCCCCCCCCCCCCCGAGCGCCGATATTGTGATTGATAGTGATATTTCATCTGCTCTGTCGGAGTAAACGAGACAATTGTGTCACACCTTTACCACCCCTAGCCAAGCGCCGAGATTGTGATTGATAATGATAGTTCATCTGCTATGTCAGAGTAAACGAGGCAATTGTGTCACAACTTTACCACCCCTAGCCAAATACCGAGATTGTGATTGATAGTGATAGTTCATCTGCTCTGTCGGAGTAAACGAATCAACTGTGTCACAACTTTACCACCCTTAGCCAAGCGCTGATATTGTGATTGATAATGATAGTTCATCTGATCTGTCGTAGTAAACGAGGCAATTGTGTCACAACTTTACCACCCCTAGCCAAATGCCGAGATTGTGATAGATAGTGATAGTTCATCTGCTCTGTCGGAGTAAACGAGACAATTGTGTCACAACTTTACCACCCCCAGCCGAGCGCCGAGATTGTGATTGATAGTGATATTTCATCTGCTCTGTCGGAGTAAACGAGACAACTTTGTCACAACTTTACCACCCCTAGCCAAGCGTCGAGATTGTGATTGATAGTGATAGTTCATCTGCTCTGTCGGAGTAAACGAGACAATTGTGTCTCAACTTTACCACCCCTAGTCGAGCGCCAAGATTATGAATGATAGTGATAGTTCATCTGCTCTGTCGGAGTAAACGAGACAATTGTGTCACAACTTTACCACCCCTAGCCGATCGCCGAGATTGTAATTGATAGTGATAGTTCATCGATTACTCTGTCGGAGTAAACGAGGCAATTGTGTCATAACTTTACCACCCCTAGCCGATCGCCGAGATTGTAATTGATAGTGATAGTTCATCGTTTACAATTGTGTCACAACTTTACCACCCCTAGCCAAGCGGCCAACCGAGCATCATCTCGTAACATTTTGGCCGGATTACAACTCTGGGAAAATATATCGATTATAAATCACGTGATGTAGTTAATTTTAAAGTGCTGTGTTATGTATAGTTGTTCCACAGTTGCACAATTTTTGCATGACTACTTCACAGACAATAAATAATAGTGGCTGCATACATTTACCTTCATGAAAATTAATAATAATAAGAAGAAGAAAATTGAAGAGAGAGACGTTGTTGGCAAGAAAACTTCTGCAAAGAAGGTATGTATGTATTATGCTGTTGGCGGACTTAAATGTTCAGATATACAAAACATTTACCAGCATGTCGTCAGAATAGGCTATATACCACAAGGCGGCTTTTGTAACCCTCGTTAATGATCTTTCTATCTTCTTCACTCCACTCTATCGCTGAAATTATTAAAATTACGCTATACCTATTACAACTACACTTAACTTATTACAATTTATATAAAATATACTAACAAACAACTCAGATTACGACAATTACGACAAGATGTCACGAATATGCCACACACCACCAACCCCGAGCCGACCGGTGAGTCTCTTTCGATGCGTTGGGGAAAACCGACAACAGATGGTTCAGGGCTCTGCTCGCCCAAATGCTCGCCACGACGCTCGTTTCGGCGCTCGGATCTACTACACACTATCGTAACTCGTCAAAATGTTACGCGACGGCGTTCAACTCAGTAGTACGTTGCGGATTAAGTCCAACCCCAACGATCTATATATAGATCGTTGGTTAATCTGAGCCGATCACTGATTGATAGTTCATCTAATTTGTTCGGAATTACGGGACAATTTTGTCACAACTTTATCACCTCGAGCCGACCGGTAAATCGAGTATCGCCTCGTAACATTTTGGCTGAATTACAACTCTGGAAAATACATCGACTGCAGATCACGTGATATAGCTCATTTTTAAATGCTGTGTGTAGTGTTGTGTAGTTGTTCTACAGTTTCTTAATTTTTACATGGCTAACTCACATGCAATAGCAGCGGCAGCATATATTTTATCTTCATTCAGCAACAACGAAGAAAAGGAAAGAGATATGTAGGTGGCAGGAAAACTTCTGCAAATAAGAAATGGTGGTATTACGCTTTTAGCAGACTTGAAGTTTCCCCATATAAGTGGTATATTTATAAATTATACCAGTATGTCACCAGAATATATACCACAAGGCGGCTTTTGTAACCCTCGTTAAACATCTTTGTATCTTCTTCACTCCACTTTATCGTTGAACTTATCAAAATTACACTAAACCTATTACAACTACACTTATATCAGTATGGTAGCTCAGTGGTTACAGCTTCGGACTGCGAAGGGTAAATTCCAAGATTCGAATCTCCACTGAGCCAACGGTCGGTACTTCACTCGTTGAATAAAGTTCACGCACAGGCCTTCAGGTCCATGTGAACTGGTGAGTGAAGTTCATTTTATAAAAAATTTAGCTTATCACAATTTATACAAAATGGACTTAACAAACAATACAGACAGTAAACCAAGTGATAGCTGTAGTGTTTTAAATGTGTACGAATTTAACTACAACTCCAATTTAAGCAATGCTTTTTGGTGTTACTGAGGGACGTTACGGCAAGATGTTACGAAAATGCCACACACATCGATGCATAAACAAATAGATTGCTCGCTGAACGCTGGGAACAAGGCGTCACCCCCACCACCATCCAGTCAGTGGCGCGACATGACTGTATAGCGCAAGCCGTAAATAACTGCTTTTTAGGACTGTTTTATTGTTTAATCAACTGAATTGAAACAGAAGACCATGCTTGATGTATGTTCTGCATACAACTGTTCAAATAGAAGATGTAAAGGCAACCAGATCACCTTGCACAGGTAAATATACGAGTACATGGATATAATAGTATCTACGGTAGTCAGTATGAAACAAAGTGGATATAATTTTATTGAACACAAGTTTAACATTGATTTGTATTACTGGGAATATTTATTGCATTACACACTCGTATTTACCACTTCTCTATCAAAATTGTTATTAAATTTGATTGTTCACTTTACATAACCTAGAAAAAATTCATAATTGCTTACGTGAAACCACTTACCTGCTCTCAGAGTTGGTTTTTATTTTACTGAAACTTTAATATTTAGTTGAGATAACATCTAATTAAATATTCAAATTAACAAGTACATAAAGATCACATACATTTTTCTGGTATATAGGGCCTATTATAGTTTCCTCATAAAAAGTCGCTTAGGTTGAAAATTGTGGGCATTCAAATGCTGGTATACATGGTCAACTTTTGTAGCCCGATGATCAACTTCGGTAGCATCCCTTATTCAACTTAGGTAATCCCCCCTGATCATATTACGTTGACTCTAGTGATCATATTAAGAAGCCTCCGTTATCAACTTGGGTAGCCCCCGTGATCACTGGGTAACCACCTTTGATCACCCTGTGTAGCCCCATATGATCAACTTAGGTAGCTCACTATGATCAACTTGCTTAGTCTCCGTGCTAAACTTGGGTAGCCCCCCAACCCTATTAACTTCGGTAGGTACCCCTGAACAACGGTAGCCCTCCCTCATGATCAATGTCTGTAGCTCCCCTATGAGAAATGTATGTAGCTCCCAGTGATCATCTTAAGTAACCTCGTTATCATCTTGGGTAGCCCTACGTGTAAATTTTGGATAACCGCCCATGATCATCTCGGGTAGCCCTCGTGATCAACTTGGTTATCCCCCTCAATCGACTTGGGTAGTCAGTCCATCGTGATTAACATGAGTAGGGAACATGATTAACTCAATTAACCTCCATTATATCCTTAGGTACATCTCCCATATTATTAGCTTTGGTAGTATCCAATATCAACTGTGGTAGCACTTGTGATTAAATTGCATAACCCCACATGATTAATCTTTGTACTTCCCTGTGATCAACTAGGATATTATCCTACCAATAACTAAGGAAGCCACCGTAATGAACTTGTGAAGTCCTCTATGATCTTCTTGGATACTCACCCGTGATCTTCTTGGGGAGCCCCCATGGTCAAATTGAGTAGCCTCTCGTTATCAACTTGGGTAGCAAACCGTGATTAACTTGGGTATCCCCCAATATACACTTTTTAGCTTCCCGTTATCAACTTGGGTAGCAAACCGTGATTAACTTGGGTGTCACCCATGATACACTTTTTAGCTTCCCGTTATCAACTTTGGTAGCAAACCGTGATTAACTTGGGTATCACCCATTTTTAGCTTCCCGTTATCAACTTGGGTAGCAAACCGTGATTAACTTGGGTATCCCCCATGATAAACGTTTTAGCTTCCCGTTATCAACTTGGGTAGCAAACCGTGATTAACTTGGGTATCCCCCATGATTCACTTTTTAGCTTCCCCTTATCAACTTGGGTAGCAAACCGTGATTAACTTGGGTATCCCCCATGATAAACTTTTTAGCTTCCCGTTATCAACTTGGATAGCAAACCGTGATTAACTTGGGTATCCCCATGATACACTTTTATCTTCCCATTATCAACTTGGGTAGCAAACCGTGATTAACTTGGGTATACCCCATGATACACTTTTTAGCTTCCCCTTATCAACTTGGGTAGCAAACCATGATTAACTTGGGTATCCCTCATGATTCACTTTTTAGCTTTCCGTTATTAACTTGGGTAGCAAACCGTGATTAACTTGAGTATCCCCCATGATACACTTTTTAGCTTCCCGTTATCAACTTGGGTAGCAAACCGTGATTAACTTGGGTATCACCCATGATACACTTTTTAGCTTCCCGTTATTAACTTGGGTAGCAAACCGTGATTAACTTGGGTATCCCCCATGATAAACTTTTTATCTTCCCGTTATCAACTTGGGTAGCAAACCGTGATTAACTTGGGTATCCCCATGATACACTTTTATCTTCCCGTTATCAACTTGGGTAGCAAACCGTGATTAACTTGAGTATCCCCCATGATACACTTTTTAGCTTCCCGTTATCAACTTGGGTAGCAAACCGTGATTAACTTGGGTATCACCCATGATACACTTTTTAGCTTCCCGTTATTAACTTGGGTTGCTTCCGTGATCAGTTTGCGTAGCAGTCAGATTGGGTAGCTAACCGTGATAATTTTCGGTAGCTACATCTCAAACATCTTGATCGATAGAGGTAACCAACTGAGATTATCTTGGGTAACCCTATTTATAAACGTAGGTAATCCTCGTGATCAACTTGGGTAACCACCCATCATCAACTTATTTAGCCTTTTGTGATCATCTTGGCTTACCCCACGTGATGAACTTGGGTAGCCCCCGTAATCAGCTTGAATAGCTCCCGTAATTAACTTAAATAGCCAACTGTGATCAACTTAGGTAACCTCCTGTGACTATTTTGGCTAGCCCCTGTTATCAACTTGATTAGCCTCTCTGATAGTTTTAATATTTTGAATAGTCTTTCTTTTCAAAATTAAAATCAATAAATACAATTTAAAAAATATGATGCTGTTTTATTTATTTAATTTAATTTAACAATGCTACATAACATATATGAAAATCCAGTTATAATGAAGCATTAATTTTAAAGTACAGCTTGCATGCATTACAGTATGACAAAAATTAATATAAATTGTATCTTAGCATACAAATGCTTCATCCTGAGATACAATATAAATGACAAGAAAATATAACTATAATACAAATATTACACCAGCAGAAAAATAAAAAATAAAATATATATATATATATATATATATATATATATATATATATTAACAGCAAGAAATATAACGATAGTAAATATAAGAATACTAGTACACATAAGCAATATCAAAAATAATAAAAAATATTTTAAATAAGTTTAATAAGACAATCACATACTGATAAGATTACTATTTTAAAATTTCTATTTCAAAATTTAATCTTGTAAAAATGCATTTACAATTCTTGTGTATGTCAAATATGAATCATTAAAGATATCCAGATATTGAGCGTAAATGTTATATAATCTTACCATGCCATTAATAGGACACTTGTGACTTAGCTTTGTTCGAGAGTATGTGGGTGTAAAAAGTAACGTAGAGACCTATCTAGAAATATGCCCTGGAACATTGATACTAATTAACTTAAATAATTGTGGCTCTGATCAGTTTGTATAGATAAGATAAAATCAGCACATTCCTTCTTTTAGAGGCTATCACTATTAAATATTTTTAGCAATTCCATTATATGGTATGAAATTTGTGTAGTGCCCAAACTCCTTATTATAAAAATTTGTAGGTTCAACAGCTACCCAGGTTTCATCTCTGATTAACAATTTGAAGAATGCATTTCCGAAATATACCACTACATTTTACGGGAGTGAGGAACATGTCGAAAGAGCGGAGAGAGAGTAGCTTTAATACATCTTATATTAGAAAATTACCACATTATTGTCTGTGTAATGTCTAGATAATACCACCAACACTGTGTTTACCATAAAATTAAATATGTTATGAAGTATAATAGATAACTGAAAGTAAATAGATAAACTCTATAAAATTTGCAACAATTTGTGGTCTCCAATTTTTATATTGAATTAATTGTTTCCTTGAATGACGCAATTTGTTAGTATTAATTGGATTTGCATGTTGGAATTTCATGGTCATAAATAATTATGTATGTTCAGATGGCCTAAAACTTTATCAATGGTTTAGTTACTTAATTAAAATAGACATTATTCATTATTAAAAGTCTGCACAGGCTGTCGGAAATGTTGTTTTTAATCCTATAAGAACTATGTTATTTTTTAATTAATTAATTAATTTTTTAATTAAAACTTCACTCGCCAGTTGACATGGATATACAGGCCTGTGCGTCAGCTTTATTCAACGAGTGAAGTACCGATCGTTGATCAGTGGGGGTTCTAACCTTGGACCTTCCCCCGCAGTCCGGAGTTTTAGCCACTGAGCTACCACGCCGGCATTTTCGTACCGGACATACGATCACGCGTAGGCCTATCCAAATTAAACAGTTATTTTCCAAACAAATTGCATTTGATTAAGAATGTAATCGCCCGTTGGAATTGCTTTGTTAATTCCTAATTTGTTTATAGAAAACGACATAAAAAATATTTAGTTTGAAGTTTTTATTTTCACCTATTTGCAAAACTAGCCTTGTTTATTCAAAATATCAAAAGCAAACTCAATAAGCAATATGATAACGTTTAAAAATACACCTCATTCACAACTTTTGTTCAATAAATAACTAACAAATATGGATTTACAAATAACGTTGTTCTTATGGATTAAAACCAACATGTCCGACAGCCTCTGCTTACCCCACTAAACCACAGAGTTGCAAAGAATAAAGTACCAGCCCGAGCTGGCTTGAACTGACAACCTTCGGCATTGAGTAGGCCTATAACGCCTTAAGGAGGCAGTCCTAAGAATTAAGGATTAAAGCAATGTGGGTACTCAAATTATGAGAAAAAGTTGATAAAGAATCAAGAACTTTTTCTTGAAAAACTTTTTATTTGAAAGATCTTGTCTTGTCAGGTATACACATTGATGATGGATTCAAATGTACTTATGTGCCTATATTATTTAAAAATATAAATATATACATAATGCATATTTTATTTTAGTCTTGGAAAGCCGACCTTAAATACAAATTATGAATGCGGTAGAGCAATGAGTAGTCTTTGTTTCTAACTAAGGTTGACTGATTATTAGAACGAACCATTTATCAATAGACAGGTAATATGGATTAAACAAAGTATAGTTAGGCTATAGTAATGGTCTGATTTTCTGCTAACTAATTCTCCGTTCCCTTCTAATGGAGTTGCCATTGGACATAAACTCCAGAAAAAAATGTCTTTTATTCATTATATACCTTGACGTTTTACCATAACACGGGTCTTTTTTCAGTTTTATCAAAACATACATCTTTATGAAAAGGAGCATTTTCCAATAAAACACAAAAGAAATACAATAAAAAATAATAATCAAGTAAATGGATTGCTCACAGAGTTAAATGAAAAGATAAAGTAGTGCGGTACATCACTAGTACAATGACAGGCTTACCGTTTCACTTAGGGATGGCCGAAAGTAACCACTTCAGTTTCTTTGCATCAGTTGATACAATTAACTGATGCGAAAATTAACCGATGAGCAAGACTACCTGATGCAACAGGAAATGGATATTCCATTCTGCTTCTGTTTGCATCAGACAACACAACAGTCGGTTGATTTCCTGTTGAAACATGGAAACTGATGTGAGTCTTAAGCAAATCAGTTTGTATTTGTCATTCAGTGGAGGCTAAGACGATTGAATCTATCTGTTATATTTAGCTTGTTATTAGTGTGTAATAAATTATAAAGTAGTGTTGTTTTCTTTATTATACTTTAACTAAGTTAACAGTTAGTTTAGTTTTAATGTAAATAAGAACATAAAAATAGTTAATTTAATTTTGTATTACAGTAATTAATATTTCACGAGTTTACAGCTAATATGAAAACAATCAGTAAACAATTTCGTAAATAATTTTAGTTGTTAATATTGTCAACCTTTACCATTTTATTTGTTATATTTATATTTATGATTTTAAATTACATGTAATTTAACTTAACTCATTTTATTTCAAACGTTATCTTGTTTTTAAAATACCTTATTTGCCTCCATATACAATATAATCGAATATTTTCTTTAAATTATGGATTGACTTGGAACGAAATTACAGTACAAAATAGTATGATGGTAGTAATACTGTTTCTTCGCATCAGTTAAATTAAACATGTGTTCGTGTATCAAACACTTAAACTTGCTGACATTCACGATGTAAAGGACATTCAACAGTAAGGGAATGCCGGCTGACCACTTTCTGTTACTTCGCATCAGTTAAATTAAACTGATACGCGCTGGCAAATTGAACTGTTACATCAGTTAAGCAAGAGTAGCAGGTTAGCACATCCCTACTTCGCCTACAACCATTCACCACAGTGTTGCTCAGGTGGTCACCATTAACTGACCACCAGAGTACGCTTGGACTTTCTTCTCCTGTATGTTTACACAGATGGCAACCTTTGAGCGGAGGCAGGCTGAGCCTCCCTACGATGCAGCCGGTCTAAAACAAAAAGTGGTGACAGACAAATTTCATGGCAAGGCCATAGCCAGACCTTCTCCATAAGAGCTCAGAAAGTGATAGGGTTGGCATGCGAAGCGTGCAGCTATATCAACCACTTTTGTATATTACAACCAAAAGTATATATATATATATATATATATATATATATATATATATATATATATATATATAACAACACTGAATATAGATAATAAAATCTGTGCAGTCAAAATCTCGAGTTTCAATAATTTGTTTTATAACTTCTTGCAATCTTGCGCTGCAATTACTAAAATGATATATATATATATATATACACACATTTAATTGTAAATGGGTTAATACATTTCCACTGCTCATATCATAATGTTAAAGCCAACAACGCTTTGTAAATGGCTTCCAAACTAACACAATTTCCTATACATATGTTTGTTATTCGAATGTTCAGCTGTTAGGTTGGCAGTACTTACGGCCTGAAGTTCATCGGATATCACCAACACTCACTTCCTTGATAAGGTTCGTGAATGTCGGTCTGTGACAGTGAGTATTTGTACACAGTACAAAAAAGCTACGTTTATAATAAAATAACAATAACAGCACTTTTAAAAACATTCATTATCAAACACACTTGTATAGTTGTTGTACTTTTACTAACTGTCCGTAGAGCATTATTGTTTTTGTAAAAAACTGTACAGCATGCATACGTCACTGGCACAGGTGTTGGGATTGGTTATCAGTAAGCAAATAATGGTTTACAAACACATTTACAATTAGGCCACTTAACGTCACACCCAATGGCTTATCCGCACAATTTTGTTCTTTACAAGGGAAAATATTTTTTCGTACATTAAGTTTCTCTTTAAATAAATAAAAATGCCCAATTAAACTTTAAACAAAGGTCGTGCCTATGAGTTTGGAAAGTACAGTATACGATACTTTAAAAATATCTAATAAATCAATTTGTGTTGCAGGCATAACACTTGGAAAATTATAAATTGAAAGTCTATAATCGGCAGAAAAAATAAATATATAGATATAATAATCAAAAATTCAGATTAGCTTTAACCTTAAGAATATGTTTAACGTATACTCGAAATAGTATGACGATCGTTATATAATATCTGTGATATTGATACTAACTAAAAAGTAAAATGGAAATGATCATTATATAAGGTCTGTGATATTAATACTAACTAAAAAGTAAAATGGAAACGATCGTTGTATAAGATCTGTGATATTAATACTAACTAAAAAGTAAAATGGAAACGATCGTTGTATAAGATCTGTGATATTAATACTAAATAAAAAGTAAAATGGAAACTATCGTTATATAAGATCTGTGATATTGATACTAACTAAAAAGTAAAATGAAAACGATCGTTATATAAGGTCTGTGATATTGATACTAACTAAAAAGTAAAATGGAAATGATCATTATATAAGGCCTGTGATATTAATACTAACTAAAAAGTAAAATGGAAACGATCGTTGTATAAGATCTGTGATATTAATACTAAATAAAAAGTAAAATGGAAACGATCGTTGTATAAGATCTGTGATATTAATACTAAATAAAAAGTAAAATGGAAACGATCGTTATATAAGATCTGTGATATTGATACTAACTAAAAAGTAAAATGAAAACGATCGTTATATAAGATCTGTGATATTGATAGTAACTAAACAGTAAAATGAAAACGATCGTTATATAAGATCTGTGATATTGATACTAACTAAAAAGTAAAATGAAAACGATCGTTATATAAGATTTGTGATATTAATATTAAATAAAAAGTAAAATGGAAACGATCGTTATATAAGATCTGTGATATTAATATTAAATAAAAAGTAAAATGTAAACGATCGTTATATAAGAACTGTGATATTGATACTAACTAAAAAGTAAAATGAAAACGATCGTTATATAAGATCTGTGATATTGATACTAACTAAAAAGTAAAATGAAAACGATCGTTATATAAGATCTGTGATATTGATACTAACTAAAAAGTAAAATGAAAACGATCGTTATATAAGATCTGTGATATGAATATTAAATAAAAAGTAAAATGGAAACGATCGTTATATAAGATCTGTGATATTGATACTAACTAAAAAGTAAAATGGAAACGATCGTTATATAAGATATGTGATATTAATATTAAATAAAAAGTAAAATGGAAACGATCGTTATATAAGAACTGTGATATTGATACTAACTAAAAAGTAAAATGAAAACGATCGTTATATAAGATCTGTGATATTGATACTAACTAAAAAGTAAAATGAAAACGATCGTTATATAAGATCTGTGATATTGATACTAACTAAAAAGTAAAATGAAAACGATCGTTATATAAGATCTGTGATATTGATACTAACTAAAAAGTAAAATGAAAACGATCGTTATATAAGATCTGTGATATTGATACTAACTAAAAAGTAAAATGGAAACGATCGTTATATAAGATCTGTGATATTAATATTAAATAAAAAGTAAAATGGAAATTCAATTCATTTGGTTACGGTATAAAACAAATGAACGTTACATATATAAGTACTTTAAAAACTTGTTACAATATAAGTACAAGGCTTACATATGTCATGGTGACCGATTTCTGTAAACTACGATTATCATTATCAACTAGAGGGACTCCCTTCCATCACACTTGGACGACCTTCACAACCAATGCACATCAAGACGGCCCTTCCCGACCAATATTTGGACGACCTTTACTCCCAACGAACATTAGATGACCCTTCCTACCTAACATACATCTTAGCTTGACGTCCGTCCCATCAAACCAGCATATGGATGGCCCTCACACCCTACGTATATTTCGGTGTTCTTTACCACCCAACGTACATGGTACCTCCTTCCAACTAACTACATTTGGATGACCTCCTCATCCTATGTATATCTATACAACTGACACTCCTTCCCACGTAACATAAATCTTAAGGGGACGGCCCTCTCATACAACCAGCACGTGGATTGCCTTTCTCACTCTACTTAAGTCTTAACGGTACCTTCCTAAGAAAGTTAATATATGTGGGGACTGGAATGTAAACCTTCTCAATTCTAGTAACTCTAATGTTCAGTTGTTCTAATCTCATGTTCTAATCCACTTATTCTAATCACAATGCACGGTTGATTGAAATAAAAAAATCACAATCTCCTCCTAACGACGATTTAACGAAAAGTGTTAGTAACTGTCATATAAATACATGTTTGTTACCTTTTGACTCAAATTGACCGAATTTTCAAAACAGTTTTGATAATGCTAAAGACATGTGAAGCGCTTTTCATTATATAATTCAAAGGAATTCAGTAGCTTAAAAAAAAACTTTAAAAGGAAGGATTTTATCTAGACGGCCCTTCCGACCTAACACATATCTTAGTATGGCCTCCCTCATACCAAACCAGCCATTGAATGGCCTTCCCACCCTACCTACATTTAGACGGTCCTTCCCAACCCAACATTCATCTTCACGGCGCCTCCATTCTCTCCAACTATAGCTTAGATTACCTTCCCACCCTACTTACATCCTGTCCCACCCAACGTACATCTTAGTAGAATCTCCCTCACGTCTTACCAGCATCTAGATGGTTTACCCACCCAATGTAAATTTAGATGAACTTTTCCACCCAACTTACATCTTAATGGTACCTAGCTACCATCCAACCAGCTTTTGGACGGCCTTCCCACTCGACGTACATTTGGACAAACTTTTACACCCAACTTACATCTTAATGGTACCTAGCTACCATCCAACCACTTTTTGGACGACCTTCCCACTCGATTTACATTTGGACAGACTTTTCCACCCAACGTACATCCCTCCCATCCAACCAACTTTTATCCCTCCCACCCAGCTTAGTTTTAAATTACCTTCTCACCCAACCACCATCTTAATTTTCCTTTGGTTTTCTATTAAACGATTTATTCATTTAATTCCTAGAGTACTATTCAGTTTTTGTTTTTCATGGTGAACTTCTTTTAATATGAAAGAAATTAAAATAGAAATTTACGTTGTTTTTATTATAATTATATATTTTATACCAATAATTCACCACTCGATAATGACATAAATATATAGAATCTGGTTAGTTGTAAAGTAAATATACTTACTTAGAAAAAATTATTACTTTTAGGTTGTACTTCAATGACTTTACAAGATGATGTGTCGTTTACAATTGATGTAAATGTGAAGTAAAATAAACCATGGTTTTTGTCACAATCCCGTTAAGTAACTGGTAAAGAGTAGTCCCGCTTAATTTCCGTAGTCTGCTAATTACTCTACCCAATGGCAAGAACTCGATGATCAGAAGGCTCCCTCACCACCCTACCACACGTTCTTACACTTTACAGTCCTCCAGTCACCATAGACCTTATTGCATACAACCTATAGTTTTTAGGGCCTCGGTTCTTTGCTTATCCCTTCACTCACATGCTTTAAAAACATGGCTACCCACAGCCCAAGGACTTTCAGTAGCATTTGGCGCTCGCTACAATGTTTATACATTTTACGCACACAAAAATTGTTTTAACTCAGCCCTTCTGTGTATACAGTATATTTAATACACACAACTTGGTTATGTTTCCTCTATTGTGTATACTCTATCTGCACAGATACCATTATAACTAATGGCTCTATTTCCTAGTCTGGTACCTGGCTCCAATAGTCTGCTGTGGTTCATATGTTATCCACCAGGGCAGTATCTGTCATACTAAAACATATTTTCACTACACTACTATGAGTTCAGCTGTTTTCGTTATGTGTTTACAACCTGCGAAACATCATATTTTCAACAGCTGTCTATTGTTTACCACCGAAAGTAACATTGTTTACAACCGAAATTTTTCCACAGTCAACAACACCTGTTTTTAAATAGTATATTTCATAACAAGAGTGGAAAGTGGGGTTTTGCATGTTTGAGACCATATGTTTGAAGTGCGAGACTTGTCGAGGGTTTTATGTTTTTTTTAAACATAAAAAAATTTTCTTTTTTGAAAAGAAAAAAGAAAAACACTCGAGTTTTGAACGATACTTTTCACTACACTACGGAATAAAAACAGGTGTTGTTGACTGTGGAAAATTTTCGGTCGTAAACAATGTTACTTTCGGTAGTAAACAATAGACAGCTGTTGAAAATATGATGTTTCGCAGGTTGTAAACACATAACGAAAACAGCTAAACTCATAGTAGTGTAGTGAAAACATGTTTCTAATTTAATAAACAGTTAACATTCCAAAAATGAGTTTTTATTCCATAGTGTAGTGAAAAGTATCGTTCAAAACTCGAGTGAAAGTGTTTTGTATGTTCTCGACCATTTGAAGTGCTCGACAAGTCTCTCACTTCAAACATATGGTCTCGAACATGCAAAACCCCACTTTCCACTCTTGTTATGAAATATACCATTGTTAGTATTTTCAGACAAATATACCCACGTACAATAAAATTACACATTAGGACACTTTTAGATCAATGCAAAAAATTATGACTTTTTAGAAGTCAAAAACACTGTGCATCAAAAGTATACATATGGGCTGGCCAGAAACATTTGTGTTTATAAGTATGATATACATGGAAGCGTAAGTGTTAAACCAGTTCCCCAGAAAGTTTAATTGATGAATATGTTCTCTATGCGCCTTTATCTCAGTCGATTGGAACGAAGCTAAATTCATGAGAAATATGACCTCTTTCTGAAGTTCTTTAGACAATTGAAATGGGACATATAAACATTTATCAACTTCATGGTCAAGCCCTAACGAAAAAAAATCAAGTTGTACTCTAGTTTTCATTTATCCTTCAAGACATGAAAGAGTTTCTTGAGGATGTTTCACTACGTAAGATTTAAGTAAAGTGTGACCTCGGAGGAACTGATAACGGTGTCTTATCTTTTCCGGTCGTTAGCAAAACTCACTCACTTTACAGGCTCAGTTTACACCATCCATGTATACTACTGTTTATACATCATTTCAATAATTAAGTTAAATGATGTTATCACAAAACCTAAACGACTTTAGGTTTTTGCAATTTGGATTTTAAAGCCTGTTAAACTGTGAGATAAGTAAATGATATAGAGTTATAACAAAAATGTACTTAATGGAAACATTGTAAGACATCATTTTAGATCAGACAATTATTTTTTCTCTTTCATCTTTTCTGAGTTTTGCTATTTTATTTATACTATCATAGTTAATTAATAAAATCTAAATAAAGCCAAATTAATAATTGCTGCCATAAAAATAATGGTTATTGTAATCTATAGAAATGTTTTATATTCTCAGCGCTACAGAAAAATTTTACATTTTTCAGCCATGGAGCTGATTCTTCTTGCAATGCCTACTACCACAGAATATAGACATACCGTATATATATTCTGTGCTACTACTACCTACTTTGGACAGTGCCTACATGATGCAATATCTGCAATACATAGACGCATCACCTTCCAATTCCACTTTGAAGGCGTCCCGCTAAATTGCTACTAGTTGTATAAGTTTTCGTTCAATATCCAGTAACATCGAAACCCAAGAACGTACACAAAATAAGTGAGGTGGATGCTGCTGAGAACCATGAGGTGTTCTAAAGACCACATGGCATTTTTCATACTGGAATACATGGAATAATAAGAAAACTGAGAACTATTTAAGGTTGTAATACTTTTTAAATGATACATGGATTAGTTTAAACTGTTGATTTACGTGTGGACTCCTTACGACGTACGAGATAGCATGTTGCTGATATACCACGACTGGCGCCTTCTAAAGTCTAGAATCTGACGGAATGAAACACATGGTCTCGATTGACCTCAGTGGTCCTTCTGTAGAGATTATTTAGCACTCTCAAGGTTAACTTGGCTGCTGTTAACCAGAATCGTCCCCTTGTACGATTCTTAACAGATAATGATTGATGGCAATTCCATCCAATCTGAAAACATTCACTTAATTGTCCCCTTTTACGGTTCGTAACATAAATGGCTTGATGGCGCTCCCCAACAATATGAACACATGTCCCTAAATTGTCCCCTTTTACAATTCTTAACAGATAATGTTTGATGGCACTCCCACCCATTATGAACTCATTTCCTAGATTGTCTTCATTTATTATTCTTAACAGATAATGTGTGATGGCACTCCCACCCAATCTGAAAACATGTCACAAAATTGTCCCCTTTTACGGTTCGTAACATAAATGGCTTGATGGCGCTCCTCAACAATATGAACACATGTCCCTAAATTGTCCCCTTTTACAATTCTTAACAGATAATGTTTGATGGCACTCCCACCCAATCTGAAAATATGTCACTAAATTATCCCCTTTTACGATTCCTGAAGGATAATGCTTGCACTCCCACCCATTATGAACTCATTTCCCTAGATTGTCCCCATTTATTATTCTTAACAGATAATGTCTGATGACATTCTCAAAAATCTGAAAACATGTCACTAGATTGTCACCTTTTACGATTCTTAACAGATAATGCTTGATGGCACTCCCACCCAATCTAAAAATATGTCACTAGATTGTCCCTAATTATAATTCTTACCAGATAATGATTGATAGCATCATATGAAACTACACTATCCAATTTCAAGATTCCTAACAGATAACCCTTAATAGCACTCCACCGAACCTGAACACATGTCACTAGATTGTCTCCATTTGTGATTCCTAACATGTAATGATGATGGCATTCCCACTAAACCTGAACATATATCACTATATTGTCCCCTATACTGTTTTTTTTAACAGATAACGTTTGATGGCACTCCCACCAAACCTGAACATATGTCACTAGATGGTCACCTTTAATGATTCTTAACAGATAATACAGTACTTGATGGCAGTCCCATCCAAGCTAAACGCCTGTCACTAGATTGTCCCCATTTATGATTCCTTACAGGCAATGCTTGATGGCACTCCCACTAAATCTAAACGTATCTCACTAGATTGTCCCCTTTCATGTTCTTTTTAACAGATAACGCTTGATGGGCCTCCCACCAAACACGAACATTTGTCACTAAATTGTTTCCTATTTTGATTCTCAACTGACAATTATTGTTGGCACCTCTATCAAAATTGTGCACATCTCAATTATATTGCTCACTCTCACATATCCTGAGTAACGCTTTACCTCTCGTGCTTTCCCCCCCTCCCCCACCAGCCCAAACCATTGAACATATAACTTTAAATTTTGTTTGCCTTAGGTTTTCGATGAAGCTACAACCAAGAATAAAGTACAGCGACATAAAGTACGGCCGGCCTGCTAACCCCGACCATCTCATACTGATGGATCTGCTCATGGTCATTATGGTCATGATCTACCTGGCCATGTTCACATTCACTCAGGATGCCTTGCTTTTTGGTTTAGGAGGTACTTCTGTCATCCAATATATCTTGTTCGTGCGACGTTCCTTTCTCATTCCTGCCTTTGGTACTCAGGACTTATCTGTCTACTACAGATTAATCAATTGAATAATATGTTTTGATCGAGTCATTCATTCGGAACAATAAACATTCCATAAAATATATCAATGCAAATTTTCTTCTTGAATTCCTTTAAATACCTATATTTGTGTGTGTGTGTGTGTGTGTGTGTGTGTGTGTGTGTGTGTGTGTGCGCGTGCGCGCGTGCACGTTTCCATTTTCAATAATTGCAGTGTTTCATTAAAACATATACCAGCTTTTTATGTTTAACATGTTAATGCTGGTGTACAAATAATCAAAAACAGCTGATTAAGAAAAACAATACTTAATATTTTTTCTTTGTCACATATATGCGTTAGCATAGAGAAAGTATTGTGATCGTCCAAAAAAATGTTGTATACAAGTTGGTCTAAAAATCCATTTTAGGTTTCCCTGAACAAAAAACAGTGGTTTTTCGAAAACAAATTTTAGTGTCCATCCGTATGTGTATCTGTCTGTGTGTATGTGCACTTCGCTGGAGACCAAACGGATGGATACATTTTTATGAAATTTGGTATGTAGGTGTATTTAGCCAATATTTATAGACACTTTTTTTAATTTTAGTTTTTTAATTTTTATGGGCAAAAAATCATAAAAAATTAAATTATCCTAAAAACTGATCAAATGATATTGATTACATTTTTAGAAAATATGTAAATTACAATTTAAAATATTTTAGTAAAACCACTGAGCGGTAAATGAGAGATGAGAAAATTAAATATTTATATCTAAATTGATTCGAAGGACCAGGGAATTTTTATATTAAAAAACGCCCAAAAAAGTTATTGTCTATAGAGAGAGCTTGTGGATAATTTGTTGTTACAAAATGGGACAAAATGTCGAGCAATATGCTTACAAAAATAACTAAAGTTACACACATGAAATGATGAAAAACAGTACCTTGTCCAATATTCCAATTAGGTGAGGGAAGGTCCGGAGACAACCGTTGGTGAGGTGGTAGCGAGGTCCATCAATGTCCTGGAGAGAAACGCAACGAACGACAGTTCTCACTTCATTTTATCTTGAGTCTTCTTACACGAATCGCGGTAGAACGCTTCTCGCAAAGTTCATCTGCCACGGAAGCACGCACAAAGAAGATCTTGAAGCACAAACTATGGCGGGAGTTCACACAAGAAATTAAATGTACAAAATATCACACACAAAAATATTAAAAGACGTTTAAGAGTGGTTAACAGAGATTTAGAGAAACAATATAGAAAGCGCACGAGGCAGAGGGCCTCCAAAAGAGTATATGAGAGAAGTGCGCTGTGAGAGGGACGTTACAAGACAGACTGGGGTGGCGTAAGTAAGCCCCGCGTGGTGTAAACGTTTTTAGAACAGTGCATTCCAACCAATCAGATTTCAAGACGACTGACTACGTCATATCGCCTGATTTATGTCGCTTTTAGAAAGCGTTATCCCCCTCTCTCTCTCTCTCTCTCTGTTGAGATATTTCAAATTAAAAAATAATACAACTTAAAATGCGCTCTTGGCTTAAAAACTATTTCTTAATGCTAAATCTCTGCAAGAATCTCTATCTCCGCAGTTCTCTATCCTTGGTTTACATTGGTCGCCTACCACTGATTGTTTCACATACTCTCTTAAAATACCGCCTGACGAGCGCCCGACCAAACGCTCTGTCTTGAGCTTAATAGCCAAGATATATGATCCCTGTGGATTTCTCTCTCCTTGCATAATGCAAGCAAAATGCTTTATGCAACTCCTCTGGACTACAGGTCTGTCTTGGGATGAACCCTTGCCATCCGAACTTGCCGAAAAATGGCACTCATTCATCACTGACGCGCAGCACATAGTGCATGTCTCAATTCCTCGAGCGTTTCCACTCTCACTCTCTTGCGTCGTAGAACTCCATGGATTCTCTGATGCGTCAGAAAGTGGATATAGTGCGGCGTTGTATTTCCGCTGCCAGCTTTCGACAGGTGACGTCATCATTCGCCCCATAATGGCGAAAACTCGCGTCGCTCCTCTAAAACGAGTGACACTTCCGCGTCTCGAGCTTTGCGGAGCGCATCTGCTCGCTAAGATAACAACTCATTGTCAGTCAATATTTAAGGAGACAATCACCCCTCAAACCACCTTTTTATGGTGTGACTCAACAGTAGTACTCACATGGCTACGAACTCCGCCTTATAGGCTTAATACGTATGTTTCAAACCGAGTTTCTCAGATCCAAGAACTCGTATCACCCGACTCATGGTGACATATAACAGGAACTGACAACCCAGCAGACTGCGCATCACGGGGCATTTCTGCCTCCCAGCTTAGGAACCACACTCTCTGGTGGACGGGACCATCGTGGCTCAGCCTCCCTCAACAGGACTGGCCCTCTAAGCAGTTCATACCTGTGAACCTCTCATCGTCCGATGAGCTCAAGAAGACTCCACTAGTCGTCCTAACTACCGTTCCGCAGAAGGACTGGGACCTTCTGACGAATTTCTCGTCGTGGGACAAACTTGAGCGAATTTTTGCTCTAGTTCTGCGCTTCGTACACAACTGCCGTAGCGCTAATCGTCTCAAGGGGCATCTCTCCCCATCCGAGATCTCCACAGCTAAACTCAAGATCTTCGGTCTCGTCCAGCAATCTGCATTTGCAGACGACATCTCGGCACTACGCTCTGGGCGTCCCTGCTCAACAAGACTTCAGCGCCTGAAACCGTTTCTGGACACGCAAGGCATTCTACGTGTTGGTGGGCGTCTCAACCGTTCTTCCCTGGCACACGACGTCCGTCATCCAGTTCTTCTACCCAAGAAACATCATGTTGTAAACCTCATTGTGGATCATCACCACCGCTCAAATCTCCATGCTGGACCACAGCTAACACAGTCTCTGTTATCCCAATTCGTGTGGATTCTCTGCGCGAGGAGCGTTATACGCTCACGCATTTTCCAATGTCTAACATGTTTTAGAAACAAGCCACGAAATCAAGCCCCACTAATGGGCGACCTCCCTCCGTCACGAGTGACTCCCGCTCGACCATTCTTGTCCACTGGAACAGACTTCTGTGGACCATTCAACGCAAAGGTGTTAAATCTCCGTGGCATTCGACACATAAAGGTGTATATTTGTGTATTTGTGTGTATGGTCACAAAGGCTGTGCATCTTGAAGTGGTGACAGACTTGACCACCGACGCCTTTATTGCAGCACTCACGCGCTTTGTATCTCGACGAGGTCTGTGTGTTCAATTGTTTTCCGATTGTGGTACGAACTATGTCGGTGCTGATAACGCCCTTCAAAATATCTTAAAGGAAACATTGTTCTCAACCGATTCGCAGAAAAGGTTGCTTCACTTCACTACTCCTCGAGGTATCGACTTCAAGTTCAACCCTCCTGCTGCTCCCCACCAAGGTGGATTATGGGAGAACGCTGTGAAAAGCACCAAACACCACTTACGTCGTGTCATGGGAGACCACATCCTGACACTGCCAGAATGTATGACACTCGTCACTCAGATAGAGGCCATGCTAAACTCGCGGCCACTCACTCCACTCTCCAGCGATCCTGCTAACTTCTCTGCCCTCACTCCGGGACACTTCTTGATTGGTGCCCCCCTAGCGTCGGTCCCGGAACCCGACCTCCTCGACGCACCGGACAACCGCCTAAGACATTGGCAGTTGGTCCAAGCTCTACACCAACGCATCTGGAAACGATGGCAGCTGGAATACTTGCATACGCTCCAGCAACGTTATAAGTGGACCCAACCACGTGAGAATATCAAAGTTGGTGATCTCGTGCTAGTGCACCAGAACTCTCCGCCCCTCTCGTGGCCTCTGGCTCGTGTTACCGCCGTACACCCAGGGACTGATGGTGTTGTGCGCGTGGTGAACTTACGCACTCCAAATGGACACCTTACTAGACCAGTGGTAAAGGTGTTTCCTCTGCCCACTGACTAAAATCTCTTTTCTAGTTCCGTGCCCCAATCTCTAAAAACTGTGTGGTGTGATTTTCTATTGTGTGACTTTGTTGTTGAAGCCTACAATGCTTCAAGGGGGCCGGAATGTTCAGTACTTATAACTTATATTTTAAGGTTTTATAATAGCATTTAATGTGTTAACACTTTAAATGCTATTATAAAACCTTAAAATATAAGTTATAAGTACTGAACAACCACATGTCACTATTTTTTCAAATAATTGACTAGTTTTTGAGTTATGAAAAAAATTGAATAATAACTATAATTATTATTATAATTAGTATATTATATTTATATAATATAAATTATTATTATATTATATAAATATATTATATTATATAATATAAATTATAATATAATTATAATTAGTACCCTTTTATTAATTTTTTATAATAATACATGACCGGTTTCGGCTCTTAGGCCATCTTCAGAGTGTAAATAATATAACCTATAAGAAATGAATAGTTATAAAAATAAAACAGATGAAAATAACATATGATTAATTTAGTGTGTGGGTAAGTTAAATTATACTTTTGATTCTTATGTTTTTTAATTTCTCTTATTTTTTTCTTAAAAAAAAAAAAAAAAAAAAGAAGATGGCCTAAGAGCCGAAACCGGTCATGTATTATTATTATAAAAAATGAATAAAAGGGTACTTTATTATAGTTATCATTCAATTTATTAAACTAATGGCCCTAACTCGTGAACCAACTTATACATTTGAAAAAAAAAATATATATATGTATATATATATATATATGTGTGTATATATATATATATATATATATATATATATATATATATATTTGGGAATCAAACTGGTAATTTTCAAAGTTTTTATTTTTACTATGGGGAAAAGTTTGTGCTAATTCTTTGGAACTATTTATCTAAGTTGATTTTAATAGTTCTCCTGATGTTAATGTAGTGACGAGTGACACAGGCCGAGGTCGAAGGCCGAGTGCTACGTGAACTGTGCAGGACATTATGAATATGTGAAATGTAATATACCTATATAATATAAATTTCCTCAACGTCTGCGTAAGGAAATGAAGAAATACATTTCTGAGATTTTATAGACCAGACTCAACGAACGACTGGGTGCAACATCCTCTTTACACCCTGAATGAATACCTCACTGACATGCCTTGGATTGTATGAGACATTGCTAGGCTTTCATTATTGTTCTTTGTCTTATAAATTATTTTGTTAACCTGATATCTTGAAGATAGTTAATAAAGCATATATAAAACATTATGTTACATTACACTGGAAATTAACTTTAAATATTGGCAAGTAAAGGCCATATATTTTCATCGAGTAACTTTATTTGAAATCTAGGAAGATAAATAAGCAAATTTTTATGTAAACTCTATACTTATACTTGGTCCTATATTGATAAGAGAATGGACGCTTTGTTAAGTTTTATAAATAAGAACACTGACACTGACAATATGGCTTAAATACCGCTTAGCGGTTGTGTAACCTGCTTTGGTACAATATCACCCCGGACTGTCGGTAATAATGATATTCTTGTATGGTAGTTTTGTTGTTACAGTTGTGTAACCTGCTTTGGTACAATATCACCCCGGACTGTCGGTAATAATGATATTCTTGTATGGTAGTTTTGTTGTTACAGTTGTGTAACCTGCTTTGGTACAATATCATCCCGGACTGTCGGTAATAATGATATTCTTGAATGGTAGCTTTGTTGTTACAGTTTTGATGATGTAAAGCTACTTCAGTTTCTGTTTATAGATGTTTGTTGTGTAAACACATTTAAAAGGCGTGGACAAGTTGATGTACAGTAATGTACAAAACATGTGGAATAGTTTTCGCTGTAGTCAGGTCTAATAGCAACGTCCATTTTCCAGACGTTGTGAAGGGTTAGAGGGAGTTAGTATCGTGTTATGAGTACTATCACACGGTATAAATCTTGTGGAGTCAATTGCCTTTTGATTTAAGAGATAAAATAAATAACTTTGAGATGAAAGGCCAGCTTAAAATGTTTTTAATACTTAAAAAAAAAAAAAAAAAACAAAAAAAAAAAAAAAAAACTGGAGGAAAGGAGTCAGCTCTCTAAATAAAAGTTTGAATACTTAAGTTATATTTAAAGCGTTAAACTGTAAGTTCAATGTAATATTTACTGTAATCATACTAGAACGCAATATTGAGTTGTTAAATTATATACATTTTAGTTAAATAAACCATGTTACTTAAATTTGCTGATTTAATTAACTTATCCAGCAATTCCCCTCTGTTGTTGTTTAATGCTTCCACAGCAATTGAGGTTATTTTGTGAATTCATTACAAGTAGTAGTAACGATCACTGAAATAACTAACGATAATGAAACGAAACAATAAAAAAATAACAGGAGAATGAAGGCACAGGCGATTTGGTATCACCCCCATGTAAGGGTCTTGTATATAACCCCCTCTCTATATTGAAATTGGAGGTAACAAAATGAGTTGTTTGTTTAAAGGTTTTTAAATAAATTTAAATATTTATTTATTTATTATTATAGCTTGTATAACACCTCATAAGTAATGAATCCAGTTATCCAGTTTTTTTTTTTTTATAGTTAAGGTTGAAATCTGTCAAAAATAACGATAAAAATAACATAATGCATAGTACTAATAATCAACTAAACATACTGTAAATAAAGATATGGTATTAAAGATAATTTTTTTTCTTTTAAAACTATCTTTTGCTAAAAAAAATATACAAATCAATCATTTAATAACAAGTATTCCACCCTGATGCTTAACGAATACTTGGAATACTTGGCAGAGAGTAACGAGTAAAAATACTTGGAATACTTGGCAGAGAGTAACGAGTAAAAATACTTGGAATACTTGGCAGAGAGTAACGAGTAAAAATACTTGGAATACTTGGCAGAGAGTAACGAGTAAAAATACTTGGAATACTTGGCAGAGAGTAACGAGTAAAAATACTTGGAATACTTGGCAGAGAGTAACGAGTAAAAATACTTGGAATACTTGGCAGAGAGTAACGAGTAAAAATACTTGGAATACTTGGCAGAGAGTAATGATTAAAAATACTAGGAATACTTGGCAGAGAGTAACGAGTAAAAATACTTGGAATACTTGGTAGAGAGTAACGAGTAAAAATACTAGGAATACTTGGCAGAGAGTAACGAGTAAAAATACTTGGAACACTTAGCAGAGAGTAACGAGTAAAAATACTTGAAATACTTGGCAGAGAGTAATGATTAAAAATACTTGGAATACTTGGCAGAGAGTAACGAGTAAAAATACTTGGAATACTTGGCAGAGAGTAACGAGTAAAAATACTTGGAATACTTGGCAGAGAGTAACGAGTAAAAATACTTGGAATACTTGGCAGAGAGTAACGAGTAAAAATACTTGGAATACTTGGCAGAGAGTAACGAGTAAAAATACTTGGAATACTTGGCAGAGAGTAACGAGTAAAAATACTTGGAATACTTGGCAGAGAGTAATGATTAAAAATACTAGGAATACTTGGCAGAGAGTAACGAGTAAAAATACTTGGAATACTTGGCAGAGAGTAACGAGTAAAAATACTAGGAATACTTGGCAGAGAGTAACGAGTAAAAATACTTGGAATACTTAGCAGAGAGTAACGAGTAAAAATACTTGAAATACTTAGCAGAGAGTAATAATTAAAAATACTTGGAATACTTGGCAGAGAGTAATGAGTAAAAATACTTGGAATACTTGGCATAGAGTAATGTGTAAAAATACTTGGAATAGAAGTGAATAATGAGATAACGAAATAATGAACGTTTGAATGATCTTTTACCTAATATTTGTAGGTATATGATTAAATAGGGTTACGCAGCTGTCAAAAAGGTGCTTTTTAAATTAATTAAGTGTTATGGATTGGATATTGTAGTATACAGGGTGAGTCACTAATGACTACATTAACTTCACCATCGGGTTACACTGACAAAAAGGAAGAAAAAAGTGCATATAAACCATAGTTCGATTCTCAACCGTTTGGCTGTAATGGCGCATTTTTTAATTTTTTAAAATTACATGACTTGTTACTGTTAGTTTAACGGTAAAACCAAACCAATTTTATTTATGACGTAGAAAGTAATACCATTTGAAAGAGTATTAAATTCCTTACAAATTAACTATAATACTCAAATAACAACCCCTTATACAACGTTTTGGAATAATAAAGTTGAAAGTTTTTGTTGCAGACACTGTCCTTTAAACTTTAAGGCTCAATAAAAACAGTTAAATCGTTTGTAATCTTACGTTCAATCACTGAACAAATTTCCTTATTTATTTATCTTTAAAATGATGTATAAATATTAAGGGGTCATACATGACAAAAAGTTGAAATGTCATATATATTGATAAGGATTCAGCATTAGAGTTCATCGTAATGGTTATTAACACCAAACTAATGACTGTAGATCATGATTTCTGTACTAGCTGAATCTGTTTACTAAATCAGCTGATTGGGGATTAAATAGTTCTAATTAACTGACTTTTTTATTGTTGTGTTATAACACTGTTTTTTAAATCATTTGCAATTACACAATACAAGTAACACATAACAATGCCATTAATGCTAAATAATTGTTTTTTGAATGGTCGTGGTATTTACCAATGAAACATATAATGACTCTTCTGTGAATATAACTCATCGGAAAGCCATCGCGAATACCGTCACCACTATCCGAATAGAAGGCTTCCGAATGCACGGACCTTTGTCAACGTTCATCGCTGTTAGCGTAAAAGTGTTATTTCTTACCAACAATCGTTCGGTTGGAAATATTATTCAAGATATGAGAGTTGAAGAAGCTCTTCTTAATCGCTTTGCAAGAGATTCATGAACAAGTACAGTTTGGGGTTTTCCAATCATGCGTAAGTAGAATTGTACGTAAAGAAAAGCTAAAACCTTATCATTTTATTAGAGTGCAAGCCCTAGAACGAAGGATTACAGGACAATTCGTCCCACGGACATTTCGTCCCCAAAGAAAAATGTGGACATTCCGTCCCACTCTGTGGAGTGTCTACCTGGGTCGGGTTTGATAATTAGTCTCCAAATATTTCTAAACGGACACTTCGTCCCACCCTAAGAGAACCTAACCTAACCTAACCTAATCTAAGCTAACCTAACCTAACCTAACCTAACCTAACCTTTTTACAACCCCTCTCTCAGGTGGGACGAAGTGTCCGTTTAGAAATATTTGGAGACTATTTATCAAACCCTACCCAGGTAGCCGTTCCACAAAGTGGGACGAAATGTCCGCATTTTTCTTGGGGGACGAAATGTCCGTGGGACGAATTGTCCGGACACCAGAACGAAGAGATCGTCACCTAGAGTTCAGTTCTGCCACTTGATTCGTTAGTTTGATCATCGCAATTTCCTCAAGACCATTCTTTTGACAGATGAATCAACATTTACTCGTGAGGGTGTTTTCAACAAACACAACGAACATTACTATGCTGCAGATAATCCTCACCTGGTACACACGAGTCTTCTAATAAAATAACATTAAAATTAAACGTCTGGATTGGACTCATTAGAAGCCGGCTCATAGGACCATACCTCGGCCTACTAACAGCCTTAAATGGCATTCAATACTTGGACTTCCTAACTAAAAACTTACCATTGCTCCTTCAAGACTTGCCGTTGGATTTGCGTTAGGGTATCGTCTTCCAAGCAGAGCACCCCCAAACTTCAACGTTGAGGTCATCACCACATCAGTGATACATGTGGGTCGGAAAAGGAGGAACAATATCTTGGCCCCCAGAATCTCCAGACTTGACACCCATTGACTGCTATGTTTGGGGGCACATCAAGCAAAAAGTTTATCGCACACCAGTTCGAGAGTTAAGGAATAGGATTTTGAGAGCTTCTCAACTCCTATGAGAAGCAAGTCATGAACTGAACTTGAAGGCGACTGTGAGGGAATTTAGAAAAAGACTTCGCATGTGTAGCATGGTAAATGGAGGACATTTATTGTAAAATGATAAAAACTCTAGAGAACTGTGATAGAATGATATTTTTTGAGTGAACTATAGCTAAATATACAGTAAAACACGTAATTAAAAAAATCCTGTTAAGAAGTTGTATTTTTCAGTTATAAAAGTTAGCTGATCATAAAAAATAATATCATTCAAAAATCTTATTTAATTAACCTGATTCCATATAACATGAACAAACCTTGCAGGTTTACTTTAAGGCCACGGTCTAGCCTCTATCTGGCCTCTGTCTAACCTTTGTCTGGCCTCTGTCCGGCTTCTGTCTAGCCTCTTTCTGGCCTCTGCCTAGCCTCTGTCTGGCCTCTGTCTGGCCTCTGTCTAGCTTCTGTCTAGCCTCTGTCTGGCCTCTGTCTAGCTTCTGTCTAGCCTCTGTCTGGCCTCTGTCTGGCTTCTGTCTGGCCTCTGTCTGGCCTCTATCTGACCTCTGTATGGCCTCTGTCTAGCCAATATCTGGCCTCTGTCTGGCCTCTGTCTAGCCTCTGTCTGGCTTCTGTCTTGCCTCTGTCTAGATTCTGTCTAGCTTCTGTCTAGCTTCTGTCTAGCCTCTGTCTGGCCTCTGTCTGGCCTCTGTCTAGCCTCAAATTATTGAATTCCTTGAGTTGTATGATAACTATCCAGTACTGTGGAACTCTTCTTTGAAAGAGTACAAATATAGACATTTGAGAGTTACAGCTTTTAAAAGTTTAGTTGATCAATTGCGCAGCGCTTTTCCAATAATAACGGCTGATCTAGTAAGATATAAAATTAAGTTCATTAAAACAATGTGTCAAAATCTCAAAATCAAAGAAATTTGGTAACCGAGCTATGATCCATAATGTATACAGTGTAGATCGTCAGATATTTAATTGTAATTGCTTAATAATAATTACATAGTTATTTGTGGAAATGCCCAGCAGCAACACAAATTAAAAACAAGTAAAAGAAGACTGTTAGTGTTTTATATGTTTAATAACAGCTGATACTAAATAGGGAGTCAAGGGTGAATTTGTGTAGTTTAACATTTACATGCACTGTTTCACTGGATGAAAAATTGATTTTTGTTGAAACAAATCAATAATTTATGTTAAAAAA
Source organism: Stictocephala bisonia (assembly GCA_035578905.1). Lineage (NCBI taxonomy): Eukaryota > Metazoa > Arthropoda > Insecta > Hemiptera > Membracidae > Stictocephala > Stictocephala bisonia. The sequence continues at coordinate 3,047 of JAQJVL010002381.1, read as the reverse complement.
ATAAGAAAATTAAAAAATAACTGCTCTCTAGCTCTGATTGGACAAGAAGCTTGATTTATGTCTGATTTTATATCCAATAGCATGTAAAGTAGACATTCTGTCAGGGATCGATAAATAAATTGTTCGAAAGCATATTTATTTAATATGTTTGTTAATTTTTTTCGTTGTTTTGTTATTTTAGCTGAAAACTAGTTTTGTATCCTCATAAAACAATTACGTATACTACAATTTTACCTATTTATTCTAAAATACTACTCACAGGCTTTATACTTATGTAGACATTCCGAAGTAATTAACTTGTGAGTTAATTAAACAATTAATTGTAATCATCACTATATTAAGACCAAGAAGACAGGTAACGTTTTATTTTTAGTTTAATTAATTCATAAAATTGCTTTGTATTATTTATTGTAAATCTTTGAAGAATAAATAAATCTTTAATGTGGCGTTTGGGTGAGGTAGAGCTTTCAGAATGTTACATATTTAACATTAGCATGTTATTGTTTGGGTTATAACTAGGCACATGTTATAGAAGCTGTTACCTACGTCACTCGGCTTCACTGTTTATCATATGATTGATTACGTTATACGATTTTTGGTAGGGAAATACTTGAAATATTTTTGTTGACTGTAACCTTCTATGTTGCCAAAGATGTGTGTTCACATCTGCATCTTCTGTCAATCATTAAATACACACGTGTACAGTATATATACATGGTGTCTAAAATGTCTGGAAACACGCAAACATTTTCTTTACTAATCGAAACAGAAGTTCGAAACGTTTGCAATCTCCATATGTATTGAGCACCTACTTTTTGGAACAATGATTTGTCATTTCACACTTGCGGAGGACGTCCTGTTGAGTGTATCGTCAATATTCTTTATGGAAGCCTATACATTTTGATACTGGTGGCTAGGGATATAAAACATTTTCAACATATTGATATATCGAATTATTTATAGATCGCAAACCAAATATCGATCTAAAGATAATATCAAAAGTAAAATATCGATATATCGTTTAACCAATATATCGAGTTGTAAAAGATTTATCTGTTTAAAATTATGCACTAACTCCTATGTTATTACAGAAAATACCCTCATGTTTTGCTGTCACTATTTAGAATAGCAAAATGTAAAAATTAAATACATTTATCTACACGAAACAAGTTGTGGTCTGTGACATTGAATTAAAAAATTCAAAAAAAGAATAACTATACCGGTACCATTAATTATTATGTTAATAATAAAATAATAATGTGATAACATAATTGTTTTTGTTTTTAACATTTAAAATTGCTTTTAGGCTTCTTTTAAACACTAAATATTTAACAAATGTATTCATTAAGGTATTCAAACTAGGCATCTTAGAGTCAGCGTTACCAACTCACACAGAACTTCATTTACCCGTTCCACCCACTGGTCTACAATAAAGTACATTTTAGTGCGTTAACTTCACGTAAAAAACTAAATAAAGTTACTTTATTATTTAAAGGAAAGTTTAGTACGCATAAGAGGCAATTTAAATGTGTTTTTTCGGTAATATATTGGACCAAAAATATCGATATGTCCAATATTATTGGAAGAAAATATCGATACTAATATATCGATATATCAAAACGTATTTATCGATATTCCAATATATCGACATTTCGTTGCCATCCCTACTTGTGGTGCAGTGCTGTAGGCCTAACCCAGCTATTGGGGATAATGCGTTTGGGAGATTGTATGTGATAGGTTCCAAGCTCGGTTCTCTAAATACCAACGTAGCGTCCGCTCAATGGTTTCCATCGGCGTGGACAGCACTAGAGAAGTCTGGGTTGTACATGTTGGATGGTAGTCAGAGTTCGGATGTTGTGTAGGGAAGAGAACTGAGTGTCAGACTTGTCAGTTAGCTTAAAATCAGACCAACACTACGTGGTTTGGATTCCACGTAAAGCTGTAGGTCCCTTGTTGGCCTGGCTGTTGGGCTATTAATAAATTGCCCTTTCTGAGGAACAGTTGAACTCAGTTAGTAACCAGAGAACACTCATCTATACTCATCCTACATTCATGTCATCATTCATATTCGCCTTAAAATACGCATAACGTTGTGTCGGCGTCTCATATGTAAGAATGTAAGATACATAAATTTAAAGGTTAAATTAATCTGAAATGCATGCCAGAAACCACATCTTTAAGGAATTACTCTATGAGAAAATGAGCACTTTGATTGTTGAAAATTTGTTGATCTTCAAAAATTTTATTTCTACTTGGTTCTTGCCACAGTAATGTGTTACAGTAAATTCCCAAACATTTTAAAACGTTTAGTTAATCGATATAAAACAACATTTTCATTTTTAGCTGATTTTATTAGTAAAATTTTGATACAGTTTTATTACACTTATCAATAAAAAATAAAACATAATTAATTACTTTTTAAATTTCTTATAAAAATAAAAGATAATTTATGATGTTAGAAAAGGCTTAACACTAACCTATTATCTCCATTTGGTGTCAAAATAAATGTTTGAACTGCCTTCCTTCTTCATTTTGACAATAAAATAAAAATGAAGTTGTTGAACATAAGCAAATTATCAATACTCAAATGCTTTATTTTCTGATAGAGCAATTTTTTAGATATGCGGTCCAAGGCATTCAATTCAATTCATTTTAACCTTTAAATTGATGTATCACACGGTATAGGCTTCCATAAAGAATATTGACGATCCCTCAACAGGACGTCCTCCGCAAGTGTGAAAATACAAAATATTGTTCCAAAAAGTAGGCGCTCAATACCTATGGAGTTAAGACAATGTTTGGGTGTTTCCAGCCATTTTAGACACCCTGTATATATATTTGTTGTTTGGATCCTTCTTTTTAGTAATTCGTATTTTTTTACAGAAATTCTTTCATTTGGTTTGTTTTATTTTGTTCTGTATTAGTAGAAAATATTGTTGTTGAAGCTCACATTTATAACTCTTACAATAAGATTTTAGACTATGAAATTTCAGTGGTTTTGTTGTGTAAGGAAACAGTAATTGACCAGAAATAGTAGTGGTGGTTTA
>JAQJVL010002380.1:95000-101460 GCA_035578905.1 Stictocephala bisonia | reverse complement strand
TTTAATAATATCTAGAAAATGGGTCTACAGAACAACGGGGAAGTGAGAACTTACATGTTTCAAGGTGGCTCTCCTGAGCTGAAGCAAGTAATCAATATTATGTCGGTAGGTTGACATCTACTCACAGATCGAGTTCGCACGGGTTCGGTCCCTACAATGTCACCAGACTGGTTTTTTACTTATTCAGTGTAAGGAGCAGTTTGTGATTTGATTTTGATTGACATTGATTTGATTTTGATTGACTTTGATTTGATTTTGATTGATATTGATCGATTTTGATGGCGGCGGCCACCTGCCGGACCCAAGCGTTATTGATTGTTTCGGAGAGTGGGGAAGCCACCTGTCGGATCCGACAGGTGAGGGCCTCGAAACCGGCAATCGTCGAGGGCCTTTTGATTTTGATTGACTTTGATTTGATTTTGATTAACCTTAATCGATTTTTAATGGGTTTTGATTTGATTTTGATTGACTTTGATTTGATTTTGATTGATTTTGATTGCGGCGGCCACCTCAAACGCTATAGGGGTGAGGGGGGAGGGGAGAGGGGGAAGGGGGGAGGGCTGGTTATCGATTTGGCGCAGAAATCCTAAATCTTGACGGCAATATCGGCATCTTTTGACTACTGCCTACAATGTATGTATTACAAAAACTGAGGTACAGTATTCAATTTTGGAAATCTACGTTTACCATGGTCAGATCGAAGAGACACAGCCGGTACTCGCTAATGAAGCGTTTCTGGACCTATGTCTATAAACACATTTTTCTTATTTTTAGCTCTAAAATCACGTCCTAAATTATTTTACCATAATTCAGAATCACCCTGTATATGAAGGAATAGAGGCACGTCTTTAGTTACGTATGCATTGTTGTCAAACAAATGTTAGTTTCGTTTTTAGCCAAAGTCATGAATTTTCCAAAGAGTAGGAGGAAAGGTAAACAAGTCATATTTCTCGACTGACTTCAGTTACGTGTACTTAGAAAGGGCAGTAATAGTGGGGGAGAGATATGCGTACGTTCGGCGTAGTAGACGTGGAAAATAGCCAAGTTCTCAGAGCGAGGCGTGCTGGTGGGTTGACAATTTTGGCACAACCCCATAACACTTTTATCTAGTTCGGCCTTGTTAATAGTGAATCATAAATCGATCGATATTATTTTCTTGTAGAAAAAAAAATTAACTCATACAGTCTTGAATCCCTATACATTTCTTTTAATGTATGTCCTTATTATATCATATTAATGTTTATTTTTCATTCTGTAATGTCAATTTAATTATTTTATATGTAATTTATTACTATATGAAAAAATATATTGACAAAAATATATGCCCCCTTCCTATAACTTTAAGTAAAATGTTGTAAAATAATTGTTTTGTTCCTTGCAACTCTAATAACGCTGATTGGAGCGTTTTCTTACGTGTTTCTAATGCCAGTTAAAAGTATTTTTCATCAAATGTAAACTTTTGCCCCTTATTAACCTATTAAGATTCCTGCATAGATGTAATGCAACAATGAATATGCAACAAGAAATGTGAACACTAATTCCTATTTAGTTTGTGAAACCGATGAGTTTACAGCGCATGTCCATTACAGTCCTACATAAAAAGTAAAATAACAGCTGTCCAGTTCAGTTTTGGAACTGAACAAAACGTTTAAAATCAGCATAAACGGAATATTAAATAATAATATAATAGTATATTAAAAAAATGATCGATAGTTAATATGGTTTTTATAACAGTACTGCCAATGTTATATGTTTGTTTAAAACAAATTGTGAACTTATATCCTACATAAAAAGTAAAATAACAGCTGTCCAGTTCAGTTTTGTAACTGAACAAAACGTTTAAAATCAGCATAAACGGAATATCTATATCTATAAAATCCAATGTATGTTTGTTTGTCTATCCTTTATGCGCTACCAAACCGTCCAGCCGATCGCCATGAAACTTGGGGAAGTTGTTCTATATACCCCAGGGAAGGTTTCTGTCCTATTCCCGTTTCTTTAATCCCTCAGGGCTCCATCCCTTGGACTTCTAAAGTTTCGATGTTAATCAAATAGCAGGATGCATGAAGGTATAATAAGAAAAAGAATATCAGCTGTGGGTTTTAAATATGTCAAAATTAAATTAAACCATGTGTTAATTTTTTAAACTGTTTATATTTTTATGTTTTGATTTCTTGAGAAGCTATATTAATTGATTTATTTATTTGATTAACAGCTGTTAAATAAAAACAAATAGAATAAAATTGTGGTAGGCAAAACTTTCAAAATTAAAAATAATTGAGTACAGTGTAGTAAACCCACCAGAATCAGCTGATGCATTATAAGTGTAATAGTTAACTATTTTTCGCGCTCGGTTTTTTAGAGTTTTAATTGTGTTAAAAGTTTATTTTTTTTGTTATTAATTGTAATATTAGTGATATTGAATACCTATTTTGTGTTTTTGTGTTGATTTCACCCAGTTATTGTTAAAATAACGAAGGGGTCTTTGTTTAAACACTGCTTACCTAAGCATAACCAAAAATCAATAATGGCTAAGCCAGTGTTTATTTTCCCTTCCCAATCTTCTGTCAACAAGCCTAAATCATGTGATTTAACGCCCAACACTACGGAATCAAATGAAAACATTGATCAAGATTTCTTAAGACAACCAAAAAGAAAAACAGTCAACAATTGTGTAAATCTACAGCCTAAAAGGTATGTCTTAGATACTAATCAGCTGTGTGATCAAAACAAATTTAGTCCACTATCAGACCACAACTACTCTATTGCTAATAATGATGAAAATGAGATGGCTGATGTAACTGCTACAAGTGAATTGCATAAAATTGTTAAACCTCCACCTATTTTTGTCCACGATGTTAACAATCATCAGGAAATTGTCAAAGATATTAAAAGTGTAATTACTTGTGAGTTTACCACTGAAGTCAAAGGCTCATCTTTGAAAATTAATCTTCTGACCATAGATGATTTTAGAAAACTGACACAATTTTACGACGAATCAAATGTTAAATACCATACGTTTCAGACAAAAATAGACAGAAAATTAGAAGTCGTAATTAAAAACGTTCCCTGCTCTCTTTCTCCAGAGGAAATTCAGGATGAGTTAATCTCTCACAACTATCCGGTTCTCACTGTAAATAGATTATTTAACAAGGAAAAAATTCCATTCCCTATTTGTGCAGTCTCGTTAGAAAACAATGAATCTGGAAAAGCTATATTTGAATTAAATAGACTGTGCTACTCTGTTGTTCATGTTGAGCCTAAAAGGAAGCCTACAAATGTGCCCCAGTGTACTCGATGTCAACGTTATGGTCACACGAAAAATTTTTGCAAGCTCGATCCCAGATGTGTGAAGTGTACTGGCCAACATCTCTACTCTGCTTGTCCGAAGAAGAAGACCGACCCCCCTGTATGTGTAAACTGTGGGGAGAATCATTCGGCCAATTTCAAAGGCTGTAAATACTATAAAGATATACAGCAAAAGACTAAAAGCAATGTTACTGGACTCACCCATCACTCATCTACTAGAAGCACTGATGAAAAGCGCAGTACCGAAAACACTGGAATTGGAATAAAACCCTCACAATCCCGCCCTCAAGCAACTTCCAAGTCATACGCTCAAGCAACTAAGAAGACGTCAACAAATTTGCATCACCAAACTGATTTCAGTGTTTTTAATAACGGCACTACTGAAACTGCAGCTAACGAGGTACTTGAGAGTGGCTCTAATATAGAACAACTAATATTAGATTTAGTTAAGTCAGCCATGCCTATCATTAAAAAGATTATATCTAATGTTATTACTTCACTGTTCAAAAATGCACCCTAGAACATGCATCATACAAAACTTAACAATCCTAAACTGGAATGCTGATGGCCTAAAGAGAAAGAAGAATATTTTTTCAGAGTTCATGGTTCGGCATAACGTCGATGTCGCCTGCATCACTGAGACACACTTTGTAATAAATGAGCCCTTTAAAATCCCTGGATACTTTATTTATAGAGAAGACAGGAATGCACCCAATGCTTCTGGAGGAGTGGCAATTTTTATAAAAAGAAACCTTAATCATCACAATATACTGTTGCCAAATCTTATTTCAGCTGAAGCTGTTGGTATCAAAATTAATTTGCAAAATGACCAGTCTTGTAATGTTATTTCTGTGTACAAATCACCCAATCGACGTTTTCACCAACAAGATCTTTTAAATCTAAGTCATGGTGACACTCCAACTCTTATCTTAGGAGATTTAAATTGTAAACATCAATTTTGGGGTTGTAGGGTAACTAACCCGAATGGGGTTCGCTTGTTACGTGCTATGAATGAAACCAATATAAATATTTCAGCTCCGTCTGAACCCACTCATTACCCTTGGCAAAACAATTTCCATCCCGATATATTGGACATTACTCTTCATAAAAACTTTGGAGCTCCTATTCTACAACAAGTAATCAGCGAACTTGATTCTGACCATCTCCCTATTATTGTAAGTTTTTTCATACAACCAATATTTTCTCCCCAAATTCCCAGACTGATAAACGGTCCAGTCGATTGGGATACCTTCTGTGCAGAATTCGACAATCGCATGAAAGTTCCAACGGACTTATATTCAATAAATGGCATTGACAGAGCAGTTCAAGACTTTACAGAGTGTTTACAAATATCAGTCAAAAATGCAACTATCCGGACTTTTCCCCCTACACGAAACACTTTTCTTCATCCTCCCATGAGAATTATGCAATTAATTAGATATAAAAATAGAGTGAGACGTCAGTGGCAGAGATACAGGTACCCTCACTTAAAGATGCAGCTAAATGAACTAATTCGTAAAGTACGTAGCGAACTTGATAAATATAGGATTAATTCTTACAAACTTTACGTTTCTGATATTGATCCTGGTGATTCTAATATGTGGAAAGCAACAAAGAGGCTTTTACAATCACCGACAGTTGTGCCTCCACTAAAACAAAATAATTTTATTTTTGAAAGTGATTCCGAAAAAAGTAATGTGTTTGCTGATTTTTTTGAGAATGCATTCATTCCTAATGTTGTTCATGATTTTGAAACTAACAGAAATGTTGAGGATTTTTTGTCCAGAACCCTTAGCTGTGCGGATCAGCCTGTGAAATATACCTCACCCTCGGAAATTAAAAATATTATTAAAAATCTCCCCAACAGAAAATCTCCAGGGCATGACTTGGTACCTAACATAGTTTTGAAGAATTTTTCTACCAAAGCACTTTCAATACTGGCATCTGTTTTCAATGATTGTATTTCTGTTGGTCACTTTCCCAAAAACTGGAAACTTGCTCAAATAATTGTTATACACAAGCCCAACAAACCTAAACATTTTCCTAGCAGTTACCGTCCGATTAGTCTCCTTTCATCAATATCAAAATTATTAGAAAAAATTATACAGAAGAGACTGCTAAAATACTTGGATTCTTCTAATATCATTCCCCCTTATCAGTTTGGATTTCGTACAAGGCATTCTACATCTCATCAACTTCTACGAATCAATGAAATCATATGTAAAGGATTTGAGAAGAAGCTTCATTCATCGGCAGCATTTTTGGACATAACAAGTGCATTTGATAAGGTTTGGCATGGTGGCCTGTTATATAAATTGTATCAGTTTGGACTTCCTTTGTATCTGAGAGCTTTGTTGCAATCGTTTCTGTCTGATAGGACTTTTTGTGTCAAACTCAACTGCACACTTTCCTCAGTTCGTCCAATAGGCGCAGGTGTTCCTCAAGGCTCAATACTGGGACCTCTTCTTTTTAATTTATACATGTCTGATATTCCTGAGCTTCCTCAGACTACTATCGCTCTTTATGCTGATGACACGGTTCTTATTACCCAGCACATTGACATCAACCAGGCTGTAAATTCTTTACAATTCAGCGTTACATCTCTGACCAATTGGTTTAAAAGCTGGAGACTATCGTTAAATCCATTGAAATGTGAAACAAAGGTTTTCTCTTTGAGGAAGTATATTTTGCCACCTGAAGTTGCTATTGAAAACACTTCAATTCCTTGGAACCCTGATGATCAAGGCATAAAATACTTAGGTGTCTACCTCGATAAAAAATTAAACTGGAATCTTCACGTAAACAACAAACTCACTCAAGCATACGCACGTCTATCCATGTTATTTCCTATAATAAACAGAAAGTCATCTTTAAAACCAGAATGTACATTTTTAATATATAAAACAATTCTTCGGCCGTTAATTATGTATGCCTGTCCAGTTTGGGGAATGTGCATTTCTTCCGGCAAACTGAAAAAGATTCAAATTTTCCAAAACAAAGTTTTAAGAATTGCAGTTGATAGTCCATGGTACATACGTAACTCTCATCTGCATGTAGAATTTGGACTCGATACCATTGATGCTTTTATTAAAAGAAGTTGTCGTAAGTTCATGGCAAACTTAGAAAATGTTCCAGGAGCTATTAGCTTTCA